>JARQZK010005281.1:0-65358 GCA_030704885.1 Cynegetis impunctata | reverse complement strand
ATCCGTAAAGGCAAATGTGTACATAAATAAACGAGTTATTAATAACGAAAATATTGAAATAGCAATTTTGGGATATTTTGAAGCATATACAACAAAATCTTCAAGGCAGGGAGCATTAGAATCAGGCTTATCTAAATCGTCAGTTCTAATATCATCCCTATGCTATCCATATTTTCATTAGTGCAGCATTTAAATGAAACTGATTTTCCAAGAAGAATGGAATTCTTTGAATTTATACTTCTCTGGTCACAGGAAAATTTTTCTATTTGTGACACAATATCCTCGAAAACAAAAACCATCACCAAATACTATTAGAAGAATTATAGAAAACTTGAATAACTCTGGATCCGCAAATGAAATATACAGAAATAAACTAGTAAGTGAAAATTAAAATATTGATATCGAAATTGGAAATAGAAATGTTAAAAAAATTATTTAAGTAAATGTTCGAATTGGTGTCCTTGAACTTCTAAACATTTTTCGCATCTAAGCAGTAATTGTTCATAGGTGGCTCTTCTTATCACATGTTCTTGAACTAACTTTATCACATTGTCCATAAATAATAAATAAGTTTAAGTGATCTTCGTTTGTATAATTCAACCGGGGTGCCATTACGATGATTTGAAATGTCAAATACGATCGTGGCTATCCTAGATCTAATTGTTTAACGATTGAATGCAAAATCGTCATATAAAAATTTTAAATTGGCAATATTTCTGAAATTTCAAATTTTAGATATAGAAATTTAGATATACAAATTTACCTTAATTTTTGATGCTTAAAACTACAAAATAAGAAAAATTGGATGTTTGCATTTGAAAAAATTGACTTTTGACAGTTTTCTCAATCTCATTTTAGATTTTATTTTGTGACCATCCTGTATGACTAGTTATACAAATATTATACAAAATCTTTTGAAGTACGTTCTTTTCAACAAGCAATTCAACCCAAAATGAGTGAAAAGGGCTTCCTTATACAAAAAAATAATATTAATACAAACATTTATTAATATATAGAGTGTCCAATTTAAAATAGGCAAGTTGGTATAAACTGAAGTGACACCACCTTCAAAATATTTAAGTCAAGTTGCCTCTTTCGACTTGTGTAGATTTCCATATACAGATCGCGTTCCGGTGGGACACCCTTATATATATATATATATATATATATATATATATATATATATATATATATATATATATATATATATATATATATATATATATATATATATATATAAATATATATATGTATATATATATCATATATATATATATATATGTATATATATAAATGTCTCAAAAAAAGAAATATCATTTTTTTCAGGAAACTGAAAATTCATCTTTAAATGTAATTTTTATCATCATTTTTCATTTAAAATAAACAAGTTTTCATCTGTCTCAGACATAACCGTACGATAATATATGAATTCAGTATTTCATATATTATTCTAACGGTATTAGGAAAACTTACAAGTGCATGAATCGTCGTTGATATCTCAGACAGATAACTCCCGCCAATAATTCTCGGAGAAATACACCAGGCAATCCAATGTTTTTAGATTTTCAGTACACAAGGGAGCAGGTGAATTGCAATAATGATTTCTATAAAAATTTATTCGAAGTGTATCACTTATACTTTTAATCAATAGGTGGCGCGTATTAATTTATTTAATTACATTGCAAATATCTCGGTTTCTATTGCAAATAGGTCAAAAGTGATCAGAAACAATTTTGTAGAAAATTTTGATATCTACAATTTTTGTTTGAAACATTTTTCCATATTTATTTATGTTTCCGAGATATTTCAAAAAAAGTGGTTTTGAGGGTGGTGTTTATTTTTTTTATAAGCCTTGCAGGCTGATTTTCATTTTTAAACTATTGACTCTCGTTTTACATATAAAAACGAAGATACTATCAAAAAGTCAGCCTTCCACAACAAATGTCGATTTAAAATCTCCCTTTATTGGTCTATAAACCCTTATTCGCGTAATGTACAGAATATGCTTCTAGTTACTTGATTTGAGGATGATTTTATGAAATTTAGAAAAATTAGTCAAAAACAAAAACAACTACCTAATTACGTGCTCGTAATATTGGATGGTGAAGAAAACCACAGAATCCATTACCCACATAACATACAAAATAGCTAATTAATTGTTTGATTCGAGGATTTGTATTTAATAAAACATTACTTTCAATATCTTCAATTTTAATAATACATATATTCCAGAGAACAAAATTATATTATGGATATGATTTATCATTGGACGTTCTGAGGATGTATTGGAGAATGTGTGGTTCAAATATGGCCACAGCCACAAGAAATTTAGAGCAACATGGGTGATTGTCTCTTTTTTAGTCTTCTCGATTTTGCTAAAATTAATAAATTCTTCCATGAATCAAAGAATTGTTAACATATTTCGTATATTACTCGGGCAATATTTTTTGCAGTTTCGCGAATATCAGCTGATATTGAATTGAATATCACGTAATAAGTAACTGAAGACGGCCACAGCCTAAAATAATTCGATGAACCGTAGTTGTTCGCTTTTAGACTCTTTTTGTTTTTCAAAATTCATAAACGTTAACAAAAGCTTTGAGAAAGCCACTCAGTTCTCGACGAAACGTCAACTTTTCAACAAATCGATTGAAAAATTCAAATGTCCTGTTAATGTCAATGAAAGACAAATAAGTGAAAATACAACTCAGGCAAGAATAATTCGGGTATATCATAATAATAGAACTTTATTCACACTTCCGTCAAGAAAGCAAACACACATGATGTTACATCTACATTTGTACTAATAAATATATATATATATATATATATATATATATAATCTCTTGAAAATAATTAGCAATAACAGGCTTAAGCCTGTTATTGCTAATTATTTTCAAGAGATTAGAAATAGTTCACAGGCAAAAACAATTCGAATAAAATATAATATATATATATAATATATATATATATATATATATATATATTAAATATATATATATAAAATATATATTATATATATATATATATATATATATATATATATATATATATATAATATATATATATATATATATATATATATATATATATATATATATATATATATATATATATGGATATGGATATAGGTATACAAGCTGTTTCACTATCGATAGCGTTGCTATAAAAAGTAATAATTTTGATATTTCACAGGGGGCACCTACATATTAATACTTCTTTTGCTGCTCAATTACTTTCCGAATATACTTGTATATTGACCTATTCCTATTGTCTTCGGTTTTTCATTCATCATTATATTTAAGGAAGCTGTCAAAATTATAGTTTATGGAAATAGAAAAGAAAAATAATTTTAAAATATGTGGATACATAGTGTAAAGCTAATACTTGGTAAACAAAATGAAAACTGATAAATTTAGGCAATTTACAACAATACTGAATACTATGGACATCAATTAGAAAATCCCATTTCATATTAGGAATTCTTGCGATAAATGTAATTTGAGAAAACAAAACCTCGTCAATAGTGAAAAGATACGAATACTATTTAACAAATGTATCATTTACTGTATTCCTGGAGATTCTTTGTACAACTACAGTTGCTGTAGTAATAACTTATGATGCTTATGACTTTTATTTCATAGGTATATATTGAGAGTGAATTGTTATAATAATTTATATGCTGATTTTTTGTGTTTGGTCATAAAGTATATTTATGATGAACAAAAACAAAACTTGAATTTGCTACGTTTATTATCACAAAAATACTTTGAAAAAACTAAAACTGCGATTGCAATTTCGGCCACTAGGCCATCATCGGGCAGATTGAATTGAGAACTGAATACATAATTGAATCGGTGATTGTTGAAAGGGTACTTAGTCCTTTTTTCATTGAAATTGTATTTGATATGGGTTTCTATACCAAATTATATCCCCGACCGTTTGGTGTTGAAAGGAATTAAGTCCCATTCTAGGAAGCTGGATTGCAGTGAGAGTTGAAAGGTACCTACTAACTAAGTCGCGGACTTAGTTCCATTCAACTCTGAACATGAGGTTGAAGATGAATAATTTGTCGTGTTTTTTCTTCATAAGTAGGTACTTGTTTATCATTAGGTATGTTCGTGAGAATTATTGTTCGTTTCTATGTGTTATTTCTCCAATAGAGTATATTAGTTTAATCATAACTACTTAATTTTGTTTTACTCATTGTTGAATGGAACTAAGTCCTTGCTTTAAAAAAATGATAAAAAATACGCAAATTGGAAATAATAATAATTTCTCTGTAGATAAATGATTCCTCACCCATTTACTTTTATTACGAAGACTGCATGTATCAATGAAATTAAATAAATAACTTTTAAACATATTTCTTCAATAACTGAGATTGAATTCTCGCACACCACCTAGTGAAACATTATAAGGAATAAAGAATAAACTTTGAAATAAAAAACACTTGGCTTATGTTTCACAATATAAAAAAATATTTAGATACTGTATTTAGCAGTAAAGAAAAGTCGACATGTTTCGAGTTATGAACTCATTATCAAGACTGACTACAGGAGAGTATCACATTACTACTTATACTATTTTATAAAACAGACAAAAGCAAAGGTGATACCTGAAAATCAATTTGTTCCTTTACAAGGGGTAATTGACTATTATGGGCGAAACTTATTTCGAGAATTTCAAGAAGGTCAAGGCGCTTTCCTTTGTTACCTGAGTGTAACAATTTGGTTTTGTTGAAATCCAGGAAGTGATTGAATTTTATACAATGTTCAGAAAAGACAGTGGTATTTTTGTTTTGTAAAATTGACTTTATATGTTGTTCAACACGAATATTTATATTCCTTCCTGTCTGTTCAATATAGAAAGCAGGACATTCATCGCAAAATATCTTGTAAATACCACTGTTTTCTCCGATGTTAGATTTTTCTTTATTATTGACCAAGAATGACTTCAAGTTTCTTTTATTTGTACAAATTGTTTTAACCGTCTCGCTCACCTTGTCCTCAATTGAGGACAACCTACTTTGGATTTTTTCCTATGAAGTGCCGCTTGCTCTTACTTCTCTGTCACATTGTTCTCAGTTGTGGACATCATATACTTCCAAATGAATATATGTGCTGCCATCTACAAGCTGATGGAAAAAAAATTCATTCATTTGTAATATAGGTTTCCGTAGGGTAGCTGTGACAGCAGTGTAGCGCTCTACTGATTATTTTTTTGTTAGTTATATTCGTTAGACCACGTATTTGAAAACTGTTTGTTCACGTTCACAATAAGTGTAGACTTGTTCCAAAGTAATTGTGTTTGGTGATTTTTGTGCATATTGTAATCAGCGATTTTTGAAAATGTGGTGTCCTAATTTGAGGACATTGTGAGCTAGCGGTAAACGCAACATCTACGTAAATATAACAGCACTTTTGTTTCATTTCTGCAAACGTTAAATTTCATACATTTTAGTACTTCGAAAATGGACCATTCATGAAATACCATACCCTGTAATGTTATTTTAATAAAACATATTAATATTTTACCCTCTGAATATATTTCTAAAAATTTTTTGTCTTCCATCAGATCATGATGTCCTCAATTGGGGACATGTCATAGTGCCTAAACGGAGCATTTTTAAAATCTGAATTTAACATCAAAAATTTTCAAAAAATCATAAGTTGCATCACAGTAAATTTCAGATTTTTCGTTCCAATAGTTTTAATTCGTGACCGAGAGGGTTAACGTTATTTTTCGATAGTCTGTTACACATTTTGCTACCCAAATTAGGTACATAATTTATTGGAAGTATTTTTGTTCTTCATTAATAGTTTGCGTGGGGTATATACGTCATTTGACGTTATCAACTTATTTCCTTCCACGCCAACTCAAGAAGTTAAAAATATTGTTAAGCGATATCTAGAGATGAACCCAAATTTAACATCTCAAGCAGTCAACGAAACAATATCTGCATTAAACTTATGTTTGAAACATAGTTATTTCAAATTTAATAATATAACATACAAACAAGAAGACGGATTGCCCATGGGATCACCGTTATCGCCTTTGTTGAGTGAAATTTTCATGAATAACCTAGAAGAAAAAAATGTCAATGCGGATAATAATTTAATTACTAACGTTTTATTATGGAGGCGGTATGTATATGATATTTTTTGTAATTGGACCGGTAGAAATAGTCAGTTAGATAATTTCTTTAAATATATGAATACTTTATACAACTCGATTCAATTTACAAAAGAAGTAGAAAACGAAAACGGTACCTTCGTTCATACATAGTTTGTTCACGATTCCGTTATCGGAAACAAATTTTCAAACTGAAGTCAATACAATTAAATTATTAGCCACCAATAACGGTTACAATGGAAGTCTTATCGACAAGCTCATTGTGAAAAAACGAATAAAGTATCTGTTGCATTCAATATACCCCACGCAAACTATTAATGAAGAACAAAAATACTTCCCAATAAATTATGTGCCTAATTTGAGTAGCAAAATTTGTAACAGACTATCGAAAAATAACGCTAAAACAATTTGTACAAATAAAAGAAACTTGAAGTCATTCTTGGTCAATAATAAAAAAAAATCTAACATCCGAGAAAGCAGTGGTGTTTACAAAATATTTTGCGATGAATGTCCTGCTTTCTATATTGGACAGACAGGAAGGAATATAAATATTCGTGTTGAAGAACATAAAAAGTCAATTTTACAAAACAAAAATACCACTGGCTTCTCTGAACATTGTATAAAATTCAATCACTTCCTGGATTTCAACAAAACCAAATTGTTACACTCAGGTAACAAAGGAAAGGGCCTTGACCTTCTTGAAATTCTCGAAATAAGTTCAGCCCATAATAGTCAATTACCCCTAATGAAGGAACAAATTGATTTTCAGGTGTCACCTTTGCTTTTGTCTGTTTTATAAAATAGTATAAGTAGAAAAAAAATACTCTCCTGTAGTCAGTCTTGATAATGAGTTCATAACTCGAAACATGTCGACTTTTCGTTACTGCTAAATACAGTATCTAAATATTTTTTTTATATTGTGAAACATAAGCAAAGTGTTTTTCATTTTGAAGTTTATTCTTTATATTTTTTCAATTTACACAAAACTTTCATTTTTGGACTTAGTACCCTTTCAACAATCACCGATTCAATTATATATTTGACGCTTACGGGTGGGTAAGAATTATTGCAGGTACCTAAATAGACAAGAGGAACATTTTTCAAGAAGGGCTAATCGAGGTGAATTTCCACCTGAAATAAATTAAATGGAATGTTATTAGAACAATCATTAATGTTTGAATACACTAAATAGGAGAACATATCAAGTCAATCTGGTCGTTCAGCAAGATATTGCCATTTGCTTTATGATTGAGCTAAAAATTTCCAATCATTCTAATTAAGTTAGTTTGGTTCCTTTCGGTAATTTGTGCATAATTTGGATGTTATCTATTTGTGATAACGGGTGGTTTTCACGGCAATGATTTGAAAACGTTGAAGCAGTTTTATTTTTCAAAAAAGATTTTTGGTGTTCTTTGAATCTTGTCTTGAACGATCGACGAGTCTAACCTATATACACTCCTTTAAATACAGGAAAAATCAACTTATAAACTCTAGAACTATTAAATTTTTGAGAGGTGATTTTTGTTTTTTTGTTTCCGTTATGTTCATTTATCACGAGCAACGAATTTCATCAACTATTTAAGGTATATTCGTTATGAGAAAGCAGTGGATTTTATTCATCAGTTATTTTTCAGCTTGGTTGGTGGGCTCATCCAATATTTTCTGAATTTGGAGATTATCCAGGAATCATGAAGAAGAGAATAAGAGAAAGAAGTTTGTCTGAAAACTACGTTGAATCGAGATTACCGTCTTTTACTCATGATGAAATATATGACTTGAGGGGTAGCGCAGATTTTTTTGGATTGAATCACTATCATACTTGGTTGGTTCAGCAACAAGAATATCCAATAGGAGAACCATCTTATCAAAAAGATAAAGGCACATCTGGATATCAGGATCCAAATTGGAAACCTAATAAAAACATCGTTCCTTGGGGTTTTTACAAACTTCTCAACTGGCTAAAGAAAGAGTACAAGAATCCACTAGTTCATATTACAGAAAATGGATATGCTGACGAAGGCCAGTTTCAAGACAATGAACGAATACTATTTCATAAGGTGAATATATAAAAATCTGGATACAGTGTTTCCAGAATATTTGCCAAAAAATTTATTCGACAAATTTTTTGATTTATACTTAACGATTTTCTAAATATAACAAAACAATACAATATAAAGAATTATTCAACATTTATGTACCCACTGGTAAGAAAGCCCGATGAAACGGATACTTTTAACATCTAAATTCTTCTTAACACTCAAACTGTGAACTGAATATATATATATATATATATATATATATATATATATATATATATATATATATATATATATATATATATATATCTATATATATATATATATATATATATATATATATATATATATATATATATATATATATATATATATATATATATATATATATATATACAGGGTGTACCAATCTTACGGCAAACTTCGGTATATGGGTTATTTCAAGAGATATCAAAAAATGATATCAATAAAAATGGTAGATGTCTTTAAGGTCCATATTTTGAAATTATCTCGAACTATACAGTGTTGCATAACTCCGTTATAAACTAAACATATGGTTTTTCAAATGAGTGCCCCTGTATATTATACCGAATTCGGATTACTCACATTTTTTTGAAGCTTTTGATTTTAGGTTTTGCTATGTTATACAGAGTACTTCAAAAGATATGGACACGTTTATATGAAAATCGTAGGTAAATCAACGCTCTGTAGCTTATTTTGCGTTGAAGAAAAAAAATTTATTTTGCCTAACAGAGTTTCGTTATATGATGCAATATCTCCGTATTATATTAAATTTGAATTATTTTTCATTTTGTATACAGGGTGGACGGAAACTCGAACCTTTCATTTTATCTCTTATTTCAAATGGAACACCCTGTATTTTATAGCACAAATAGAATCTTCTATTATGTAACTTCAATTTTTGTGAAGCATTCCCTCTACCCAAAAGTAATAAAATCAGAGTTATTTTGTAATATTTATTGTGAACCATAGTTATTAACCTTAAATGTGAAAGCAATACACGTTGAATGTAACAAAAAACCCTAAATAATAATAAATCTTAATAAATAATTCATTCTTAACAAAAAAAGTCACCAAAAGTATAATTCGAACCGTAATATTAAACTAAATGTTCAAAGTGTTCATCGCCAACATCAATTTTAACGCTAACTGAGAAAATGTAATGGTTTCCAGCATTGCATTGATGTTAACGGGAACACTTTGAACATTTAGTTTAATATTACGGTTAGAATTATACTTTTGGTGACTTGTTTTGTTAAGAATGAATTGTTCATTAAAATTTATTATTATATAGGATTTTTTGTTACATTCAACGTTTATTGCTTTCACATATAAGGTTAATAATTATAGTTCACAATAAATATTACAAAATAACTCTGTTTTTATTAACTTTGGGTATTGGGAATGCTTCACAAAAAATAAAGTTATATAATAGAAGATTCTATTTGTGCTATAAAATACAGGGTGTTCCATTTGAAATAAGAGATAAAATGAAAGGTTCGAGTTTCCGTTCACCCTGTATACAAAATGAGAAATAATTCAAATTTAATATAATACGGAGATATTGTATCATATTACGAAACACTGTTGGGCAAAATATAATTTTTTTCATTATGTTGAATGAGTAAATAAATGAATATATATATATATATATATATATATATATATATATATATTATATATATATATATATATATATATATATATATATAAATATATATTCATTTATTTACTCATTCAACATACAACTACACATCAGGATAACTGTTAGTGTAGAGTAGAGGATATAATTTACTGTATATTCATGAAATTATTCACAGTAGAACTAGAATGCTTTTTGTTGAATATAATATTCTTTTACGTCTTTTGCAAATTCCTTCAGGTTAATATTTCTTATTTTCTGAGGGAAGTTCGTTAAAACTTTTTACTCAACAGAGAAGAGCGGGTGCTAACAAATTTTCGACCTTTCTGTGAGTCAAATCAAGAGCAGGACTAGTAGAATAGTTATGCTCTACTTCATTGACATCAAGATAATATTAATTTTTTTGGTGATTTATGAATAACGAATATATGTTTACCTAGAGCTTTCGTTACTCACTGGCTCATTGTTAGAGAGACCGAAAGTAGTTCTCATTGCTATGTTCTGTAAATTTTGTAATTTATTCAAGTTACACATGGTGTTATTCAACCTTACTTCGAACAGATATGACAGCTCTGAATGAATGTGTGCATCATGAAACAGTTTTCCATATTGGATATTCGTGTAGTTACTGCCTAAAGTATCTGGCCCTATCAATTATTCTCCTCAGTCTAGCTTCTAATGAATGTATTTATACTTCGCATCTTGCATTTCTTGCTGAAATCGCATGAGGAATGCTTCAGCAATATTCATGCTTAATTTATTTTAAAAACACCCGTTGAAAACTAATTTCATTTACTGTACTAATTGGTCTTAAATTAGTATGTGGTGCTTTTCTCTGTGATTACCAATTGTTTCACCATTCTATAGTCAACGTGTTCAATGATGTTGGTTGTTACCTTTGTCTTCCAACTTGATTTTCACATTTATAATTTTATGATATGATATTGCTGTGTCGTCGACCTTCAATTCTGTTATCAATTTCAGTGATGTTATAACGTGATCAATGCAAAATCTTATTGCATTTATACTTCTTTTTGTAGCAACAGTTTTATTTTTTAGTTCTAATTGAAGTATTTTATGTCCAAGTATTTTCTGAGGTAGTGCTATGATAGAGTGTCAATATTTGTATCTCCCACAAAATCCCATTGAAGTATTATAGATAATCATTAGCCTATAATTGAAAAAAAAGAGCCAAATTATGGTCACTAGATTTAGGAAAAATATTGTCTAGGAAAGGTTTACTCCTACCTTGCAATCTGGTAGGCGTTCATCGTGGAGATGTACCCAAACTCGCTTAACTGTCATCCGGATCACATAATCAATATTGGTAGGTAACTGCCAAAAAGAGATTTGTATTATTCTTTCGAATACTGGTGTTTAATGATCTGTACAAAGTTGCAATAAAAAGTGCATTTTTCATGTCCAGATGAAGTTCGATTCGGAGCGACTTCAGCCCATTACATATCTATCATAAACAGATGCAAATAATTACAATTCAATATATTTCAACTCTATATTATTTGAGTAATTTTTTGGAATGTATCCTGTGCGGAATAAATAGTGAAATACCCTTGAAAAAAATTTTCTATAATACTTCATCACCCCTAATACTGGGGTGACATGGGCTGCGTTGTAGAGGTAGTATCTTTTGTTTGAATCGGTCGCACTAACAGTCATAGACTGGAGGTTAGTTCATATAACTGGTCCTCACAGGATAGTCAGCTCTTACTTATGGCTCCACGTGCCACACCCCGGTAACTACATTGACCTGCAGGCCAAACTAAGTGAGGGTAACCAGATTTGGTGCAAAAATTGTGCACCGGCAGCTAGCTGCACAAAACTGGTCATGGACGAAAGTTTGAGAAACTTTTACGGTCATGAATCAGACAGCAAACGGCGAGGTGGAATCCACAGAATGGCGATCGTACAGCGGTGCGGAAAGCAAGGCGAAACTAACGCACTATATTTTTCTCAAATACAATTATGGCAAAAAGGAACAAAGCAATGCCCCTAGTCCGTGGCAGACCTTAAATGGTCAAGGGGTGCTAAGAATCCCCACGAGGACAAACACAAAAATAACACAAATTAATGAATGAGATTGAATTCTCGTTAAGCTTTTGGTGAAACATGATTAAATATTATTAATTCAAATCAAACACTTGGCTGACTGTTGTTTCACAAATATATATTGAAAATCAATAAAAATCAACAAAAAGTTGTCAACATGTTTCGGGTAGTGAAACCATTCTCAAGACATTAAGCATGTACATGCCCGGAAAAATGCACATCATAAAGCAAGAAATGTGCAGGCTAGAAATAAATATCATAGGAATAAGTGAAACAAGATGGCGCAAAAGCGGGAAAGTTCAAGTGAACAATTATACCTTTTACTATTCTGGAAACGTTGATCCCAATCATTATAATGGCGTTAAAATTATGCTTGATCCTGGAATGGCTTGCACGGCCCTTAATTTCGTACCACTTTCAGACAGGGCAATGATGATACAACTCAAGGCAGCACCACAGAATTTAAATATCATTTAAGCATATGCTTCAACAGCTGATAAGCCAGAATTAGAAAATACATCTTTCTACGCGGAAATAAAACAACTGCTGTCCCAAACCAGAAAGGATGAAACCACCCTCATCCTTAGAGACTTTAAAGCAAAAGTAGGCAAGGGAAGCTACGATGACACTGTCGGGGAGCATGGACTAGGAATAAGAAACGAAAGCGGTGATACATTAGTTGAATTCGGCCAAGAGGAGAAAATGTTCATCTCCAACACATGTTTCAAGCTACAACCAAGACGCCTCTATACATGGAGATACATCCAATTAGAAACCAAATTGACTATATCCTAGTACCAAAAAGATACAGAAATGGCATCCGCAGTGTGAAAACTTACCCTAGTGCAGATGTGAAGTCAGATCACAATCCCGTAGTATCTCAAATGCATATTCCATTGAAAAAACTTAAGAAGAAAATCATAAGAAAACCCAATACGGCAGCCTTAAAACAGGAGGAAAAGAAGCAAATCATCTCTGACAAACTCAATAATCAACGCTCAAAAAATCATAGAGCCTGAATATACAACTGAGGAAAATATAGAGTACACATGGAGTCAGCTTAAAAATGCCATTTTAGACACGCAAGAATAAATAACAACTGTAAACTCCAAGAAACGGCATAAAGAATGGATGACTCAAGATATTAGATTTAATGGACCAACGGCGGTAATTCAAAAACACGCAAAAAAAAATATAAAGAAACTCAAACACCTGTCAGGACTAATATTTGAAATGCCAAAGAAGCATGGATGACGGAGACGATCTATTTGATATCCACAAAAGAGTTAAGGAAATAACAGAAAACCGTAAATTCCCAACATATACAAAAATAGCAAATCAAGACAACAAGACAGTCTCAGATACACAAGAACTGCAAGAAGTGTGGACAAATTATATTTCTGATCTTTTCGATGACAAAGGTCCCCCCTTTCATACCTAACGTCAAACAGAAATGGGACCAAATATAATGACTGCAGAAATAGAGAAGGTTTTCAAGGAAATGAAAAACGGAAAAGCAGCTGGACCAGATAATATTTGTCAAGAACTCCTGAATCTTATGAATGAAGAAAACTTAAAAATCCTGACCAAACTATTCAATACAATCTATAACAATGGATATATACCTCTAGACTGGCTAAACTCTAGATTTGTCCCAATTCCTAAAAAAACAAACAGGTGCAAAAAGATGCGATGAGTTTCGACTAATTAGCTCAATGATTAAAGATATCAAATTTGTTTCTAAAGGTTCTACATAAACGAATATATAGGAAATGCGAGCAGGATCTGAGTGAACTGCAGATCGGCTTCCTAGAGGGATTGGGACCTAGAGAGGCTTTGTTTGCTCTATCGGTCGTTGTTTTGTAACCATATTCGAAACACGATTTGATATAATTATGCAACTAGTCCATCATTCTGGTTATAACGCTTTCATTATAGGTATATCATATTATGGCCATCTATGTAAAAAAATTGAAAGAAAAACAATATCGAGAGAAATACCAAGATATTCTAGAGAGAGTTCAGAAGATTGGCTCAACAAAGGGAAATAGAAGAAAAATGGGAATTCTTCAAAGATAGTATCCTACAAGCAGCCAGAGACAGCTGCGGAGTTTCAAAAATATCAAACAAAATAACGAAGAAAACGGAATGGTGGACAAACGAATTAAAACTGAAAATAAAGGAAACAAAGTATGAATGGAAGAAATATTTGGACACAAAAAAGAAAGACGATTATGAGTAATAAAAAGAAAAAAGACAAGAAGTAAAGGAGGAAGTCAAGAAAGCCAAACTAGAATCATGGACAAAATTTGGAGAAAAGAAGACAAGGAACTATAGAGAGAATCAGAAACTATTTTACGGGGCAGTAAAGCAAATGAAAGAGAAATAAAGAATATAATATGATGAACATAAAAGACAAAGAAGGAAACATAATAACGAAAGAAGTAGAAAAAATGGGGAGATGGAGACAGCACTTCGAAGAACTGACAAAAACACAAACAAATAAAAAAAGAGAACGAGAAGTAATAATAGAATTACCAGAAAAAGAGAAAATACAAGAAAATGAAAATATAGATGCAATAGAAAAATTGAAATTAGGAAAATCACCAGGAATAGACAACATAACACCTGAAATGATTGAATATATGGGCAGAGAAGGAAGAAGGATATTAACTGAAATCATGAATGATATAGTAATATAGTAAAACAAATAAGAATCCCATTGGAATGGAATATAGGAATCGTACTACCGATACACAAAAAAAGAGATAAGAGAAACTGCAACAACTATAGAGGAATAACGTTGACTAGTGTTCCGGGAAAGATTTTAGCCATGATAATAGAAAAAAGAATGAGAGATAAAATCGAAGGAACAATGGATGACAGCCAATATGGATTTAGGAAGGAGAGGAGTACCCAAGATGCAATATTTATTCTAAGGCAAATCAGTGAAACACTAATAAGTAGAAAAAGGGACATACATGTATGCTTTATAGACCTTGAAAAAGCATTCGACCGAGTGAGAAGAGTCCTCAGTCCGCTACTATTCGTACTGATTCATGATGAAGCCATGAAAGAAGCAAGAAAAAATATGAGACCACTCAAACTGGGATACTGGAAAATGGAAAATATGTGATAGAATTTATTGATGTTCGCAGATGACATGGCAATATTGGTGCAGACAGAAAAGGATCTACAGCATAGCGTCGAAGTACTAGATAAGGAACTATCCAAAATAAACATGAAGATAAACATAGAAAAAACGAAAAGCATGGTTATAGCCGGAGAAAACAAGAGACACAAAATCGAACTACATGGAAAATAGATTGAACAGGTGGAAAGCTTCATACATATTTGGGAGCAATAATCGAAAGAAACGGGAAAATAGACAATGAAATACATGAAAGATTGGGAAAGACAGGAACACAATATGATGAAGAAAACATTCTTTGGCAGAAGAGAAATAGCAAAAGAGATTAAAGTAGAAATAGTTAAAAAAGTTATAAGACAGACGCTTATGTACAGTAGCGAAACATGGACTATGACAGAAAAGCATAAAACAAGGATAAATGCTATGAAATGAGATTCTTGAGGAAAATCAAGAATAAAACAAGAAGAGACAAAATAAGTCACGAAACATATAGACAAAATCTCAAGATAGAACCGATTAATGAAAAAAATAATATAAGGACAATTAAGATGGTTCGGACATGTGTGCCGCATGAAAGAGGAAAGACTGACAAAAAGAGTATATGAAACAAGGGTCAGGGGAGAAAATACTAGAGGAAGACCAAGAAAAACATGGAATGACAGAATCAAAGAAGAAGCAGAAAGAAAGGAAATTCCTTGGCAGGGAATAAAACAAAGTACGAAGGACAGAGCTAAATGGAGAGAATTATATACCTACAGGATATAAATTCGATGTCTGACACCAAAGAGAAGAATGGCAAACGATTATATAAATAAATGAATAAATAAATAATATATAAATGTAAATATATATATATATATATATATATATATATATATATATATATATATATATATATATATATATATATATATATATATATATATAATTATTTATTTGAATTATTGTTGCCTGTGAACTATTTTTAACTTTTTGATAATTATTAACACTAACAGGCTTGTTGAATCTCAAAAAACTCGATTTTATTGAAAAGTTGACGTTTCGCTACGACATTCTTGGTTTATAAAAACTTTTGAAAAAATTGAAAATTCTTTGAAATTTATGATTTGCAATGTTTCATAAAAATTTTTCGGCTGTGGCCGTTCTCTGATATTTATTACGTGCTATTCAGTCCAATATTAACATTAAAATCTGTTATTATTAGATGGTAAGGGAAACCACAGAAACCTTTACCCACGTAATGTTCGAAATAGGTTCAAATTATTTTGATTTTGAAAAGTCAAAGAATAGGGTACTATTTATATTTTTTTCGAAAATTTTTATTACGGCTGTTGCCATCTTCAGTTATTAATTACGTGCTATTTAGTCCAATATTAATAGTCAGGTCTGTTGATATTAGATCGGAAGGGAACCACAGAAACCTCCACCCACGTAATGTACAAAATAGGATTAAGATATTTGATTGTTGGATTTGCCTTTAAAAAGACATTACTTGTAATTTTGGAGATCAAATGTTCTAAACTATACTTTCTTTTCAGAAAAATTGAAAATTCTAGATGTATAAGATGTACTAGATATATTACGTGGTTAAAGGTTTCTGTGGTTTTCCTTGCCATCTAGTAATAACAGATTTGAATGTTAATATTGGACTGACTAGCACGTAATAAATAACAGAGAACGGCCACAGCCGAAAAATTTTGATGAAACATAGTAGTCTTTTTTAACTATTCAAATCAATAAATGTCAAAGAATTTTCAATTTTTTCAGAAGTCGTGGCGAAACGTCAACTTTTCAATAAAATCGAGTTTTTTTAGATTCAACAAGCCTGTTATTGCTAATAATTATCAAAAAGTTATATATATGTATATATATATATATAAAACATTAACATCCAATATAATATTATTATTTGATTATTATTATATGAAACTAAAATAAAAATACAATTTTGAGAAGTCATATTAAGCCCGCTTAGCCCAACGTTCAAAAATTAGAGTTTTCATTGAAATTTTGAAAGTATTCATAATATTCAATCCTTTGTGGGATAGATATTTACGTCCTAACTCTCGAGCTCAATTTGTATATATATATATATATATATATATATATATATATATATATATATATATATATATATATATATATATATATATATATATATATATATATATATATATATATTTATTTATACAAATTGAGCTCTACAGTTAGGACGTAAATATCCACCTCACAAAGGATTGAATATTATGAATACTTTTAAAATTTCAATGAAAAATCTATTGTTTGATCGTTGGTCTATTGCGGCTCAGTTATTCATATGACTACTCAAAATTATATTTTTATTTTGGTTTCATATAATAATAATCAAATAATAATACTATATTGGATGTTAATTTGTGATGTGAAGGAATACCTGAGTGTTATCTGGCATAAAGCTGAATATGGTCACTCATGGATATTTTCGTGAATCGATTGGTTTAAGATCTCTCATAACATAAGAACGTAATATTTTCATATCAATCATGTTTTTTATAGGAGTTTTTGAAGGCTTTACTTCAAGCACTGAGAAATGGTTGCAATGTACGTTCTTATACAATTTGGAGCCTTATGGACAATATGGAATGGAGAGATGGTTACACGTAAGAGTGCACTCAAAATTTGATAATATCTGAAGAGTTTTAATTCAACATGAGAATAGTAATAACGTACAAGGAAGATTTTCACTTACAATTATAACATATTTCATACATTAGATAATTGAAAATAATGATACCTTTAGTGATGAATTAGAATATCTTTGATGATATTTGTCGAATTCGACTCAAAAATTTCAAATCTTTCAGAAAATTCCTCAAAGTTATTTTTTTTGAAAATATAGTTCTTGCATTCGTGATATTGTTAGTGATTTTGATTTTTTGAGTAGAATTATTTACATACAGAAATATGCTCTACCTTTACATAAAATATTTGCAAGTGTAATATTACAATTGCAAATATTTCATGTACTCGTATATACGAGTAACTTCTTTGTTAGCATACAATCATTATCGGAATAGAGATATTCTGTAATTATTTCAACCGTTTCAGAGATAATTTTTTGCATTTCTTTGTATTCCCTACTTATGAATTATTATTCTAAAAAGCTACACCTGATATTGGACTTGAAACCTTACAATATACTACATAAAGTGAGCAAGTAAAATTCTTCAATAATTTTTAAAAAATTACCAGACAACTTTCCAAGGGAGCTAGATATATGTATTCTTTGACGAGAATCCTACATTTACAATCCAACAGTAAATTATAGAAATCGTCGAGTCACCCCGACTCAAAATCTTCATACAACTGTTTCCATCTTATGTCATCAAATCTTAATCAACAAAGTTTTGATTGTTGTTTGATAATTTCCTTTAAATTATTGAAGAATTTTCCTTTACTTGATGTAGTATATCAAATTGAATAGGTCAACTTGTATATTTGTCACGATTTGATTTTTTTACTCTTACAATACCTATCTCTTGTAGCTTCTCACATGAGTGGTTATATTTTGGTTGAAAATAACCATTAATGAAAATTTATGTCAATTATTTCATTCGATCATATAATTATATGAAGTCATGTGTCCATTGTGTTGGTGAAAAATCATTTCCAAAACTTACATATGTCATCAACGTGACCATATAAAATATCATCAGAATATTGAGAGCGAGAATGTTCTACAAATATCGAATCAATGAAAGATATTCGATAAGAAATTTGAGCATCATTCTTCAAAAGAAAAAAAGAGAAACTGCCAAGCTTTAGAATTGAAACTTAATCTGTAAATTTTTTGAATGCTTTTATGGTTGTGCTTTATTTTTTGTAGACTTTGTCAGTGCTCAGTTTTGAAATGGATTTTTCCGTCTGATTTTAAGTCGTTATGCTCTTTTCAAGTAAAATGTTGGATTCATCTGGTTATTTGCAAGATGAAATGCAGTAAATATTTGTGCAACATATAAAAACTGTATTCAGTTTCTTCGATTATTTCTTTCTTTTCGTGTAAGTTGAGGATGGGTGAATTAAGATACATATTGAAATTAAATTTAGTATCAAGTTTGACGTTTAATCAGCGAAGTTATGAAACTCTAATTACTATTATCGAGGTAAATTGTATTTCAGTAAGGTAAAAGACGATATTTTAGAGAATAATACTTCATAAGAGTTTGATTTGACCTTGCAATTATTTTTCTTGTTTTTCAGAATCTGCAAAGTATATTTTCACCCCATAAATTGCAATGAAAAGAATTTGCTCAGTGCATCTTTTGAACTACTAAGTAGCAAATAGAAATGATAATTTTATGAATAATAAAACTGTATACAGCTGATTGAAAATTTTGATTGATGAAATAATTAACAAACAATTTCTCAAATTGATAGTCGTGATTAAATTGAAACAAAATGTGGGATTATTATGGCAGCTCTTTACTATATTAACAGCACTGAGTGCAGTGAAAATTACTTAACACAAGAATACCATTGTCCGATTTCACATCATTTTCAATACTCGACATAACGCGTTTCTGCAGATACATATATGAGAATGTATCTTATATTCGTAAATACCATATTATCATATTTGTATGATTGAAATTATGTGAAAATTTAATACACTCTTTTAACTATAATAAAAATATATCGAAGTTATTTACCGAACCGATTTCAGATATACCTCTATCATTAGCAAAATTTTGATAGACTGACAAAAGTTTAAATAAATATAGAAAATACAACCTTGTTCAGGAAAGTTGACGGGGATTATCAAAATATTCTAAATAGTCAACACAAGGCAGGTATCTACATTCGAAAATTCAAAGGGTACGAACAGAACGAGTAAGTCGAGGTGGAGGTGTAGCTCGCGGTCGCGGTCGATGTCGACATCTATGTAAAACAAACAAATTGAGTTAAATGGGAGCGAACATAACGAGTAAGTCGCGGTGGAGGTTTAGCGCGATGCCACTAAAGAGATTTACAGCGATGCTTTTGAAAATCAAATCAGTTTGTTTCACATGGATGCTTACTGCGCGGTCTACAAGGATGCTTCGCTGTGATTGGTGCGTTCAAGGCAGTGTTGTCATCACCCTCAGCAGCTCGCATACAAGAAGTGTTGTGTCTGACATTTCGTGCGCTACAGTACTCCAGTTGCCAGCTGTTTTCTCCTTCGGGTATTAAGTTTATTTTTTGATAATTTGTGCTAAATATGAAGGAAGATCTCATAGCACTGAAAGCTTCGAAATAGAATGAGTCTGAAGTCATTCAACTCTATGAGAAGAACCAATAAAAGCTCCTATAATTACGAATATAATTACGAAATAGATCACTCATTTCGTAATTATATTCGTAATTATAGGAGCTTTTATTGGTTCTTCTCATAGAGTTGAATGACTTCAGACTCATTCTATTTCGAAGCTTTCAGCATTCTATTTCATTCGAAGGCTACAAGTGGGAAAAAGACAGTCAACAAATGCGTGGTTAATGAGATAATAAAAAATTTTTTTATGATTATTTAATTTCTTTCATTTTGAAACTACGTAAATTATCAATAAAAAACTAAAGAACGAAATTTTTTAAATTCTTTCAACGAGATAATATTCTGAAACCTTTCAAAACTAGCTCCAAGAAAGAAAAAAAAATTTCAGATCTTTAGTTTATCAGTTACCACACTTGCAATGTCCATGTTCAGGCAGCAAAAAATTATGAATTAACTATTGCATAACTAATATAATATAATAACATGAAAAATCGCTATAAAATTTTTTTGCCACTGAATTATTGTTCATTAACTATTTAATATGGTAAAATAATGTTTATTGTTAAAGTATTCAAAATGGGCGTGCCTTGCCAAAGCCAGATTAGCCGTTTTTGGCCGTATTTTCACCCCTCTGAGAAAATTCTAAATATTCATCCTATAGTGTCGGAAGTTAAGACTTTACTATAGAAAATTTCGTCCTCTTTTCGAATCTTTTTCGAGACATAAAAATCTCAATTAGTTGCAGAAAACAAAACCCCTTTTTTGATCTTTCAGTAAATTGTTAATAACTTTTACAAATTCCGCGAGCGGAACTGTGTTCATTACAAAAAACATCTACATTCTATTCCGAACCGAATGACATATCATTCATGTTTTCCGAGACTGTAGAATATAGAGATAGATTTCAATTACATATTTTATGAAGATAGTTAAAATACTTACTTATTTTTTTATTTAAACTGTAGAAGTCATTAGAATAGTCGCTAGATTTTTTTGTCGCTAGACACATAATTCAAGCCGCTGTAGCAAACAAATTGTCGCTAGATCTGGCGACAAAGTCGCTAAATAGGCAACACTGGCTCGACTAAGCATCGCTGGTAACCTCCTCGTTATGTGCGGTCGACATCGACCGAGAATTAACTAGTGGCATCCAAAGCGAGCTACACCTCCACCTCGACTTACTCGTTCTGTTCGTACCCAAAGGGTTGCTTCCTTGGCTACTGAAGCTTTGTGAATTTGAGAAGATTTTTTTTCAAGCACTTTCACAAATATGAAAAATTTGCATTTCCAAAATTTATGAAAGTTGATGAAGTATATTCCTATACTAGGGCATGTCTTACGACTAAGAAACATTGAACTCCGTACAAATCAATGTGGTCTATTTATAGTCCGATTAAAAATTTATTTAGATATATGGTGGCTTACTTTACCATAGTAAGTAATAACACTATGTGTTATTCGATGAAATTGCAGTACAGTAGAAGTGAATCACCGGAAGTCGTAAATAATGACAGGTCTATTGTTAAACATTACAGGTCAAGGTCATAAATCATGACAGGTCTATTGTTAGACATGCCAGGTGTGGGGGTAATAAATCATGACAGGTCTATTGTTAGACACGCCAGGTGTGGCAATGACAGGGATGTATTAACTAATGATTGATGGTGACAGGTGAATGGGGGTCGGGGGTGGTCTAGAAAAATAAAAGAAGTTATTCATTGAGAATTCGACGTGGGTGGTCAGTTAATATTTCTTTTCAAAATCGTGTGTTTTCATAGAAATCCGTCGCTGGCATTAGATAAGTTATTAGTAGATAAAGAATGGGTGTGCACAATACACAAGACCTTGACCTTGAAAAGGCGGTTAACCTTGAGTCGATATTTAGGAGTGGGGGTAACTTAGTTGAGGGGCGTGCACCATACACAATGACCTTGATATTTATCAGGAGTGGGCATAGTTTATTTTTCGATTGGTTCACCTTGAAAATAGAACAGATCTTGAGCATAATAACCTTGAATATTTATCAGGAGTGAGGATAGTTTATTTTTCGATTGGTTTACCTTGAAAATAGAACAGACCTTGAGTATAATGACCTTGAATATTTATCAGTAGTGAGGATAGCTCATTTTTCGATTGATTGACCTTGAAAATAGACCAGACCTTGAAAGCATTAACCTTGAACGTACCAGGAGTGGGCTCAAGTTTGATTTCAATTGGTCAATAGTGGCCTTGACATTTTTCATTCCTACCCATTTTTTCTCAGTATATATTTTGCTTTCAGTGAATTCGAAGGTAGTTAGTGCGATGTATTTCAGATTTCAAAGTTCCGGTGGTATAATTTTTACCGAAATAACGTATCAGAATCAGTTAGGTCATTATAGTATTGGTTCTGATGAGTTCATCAGATTCGTTTCACATAAAGTTTTGTGTGCTCCATGTTTTGAAGCAAAGAAAGCTAAATGTATAATCGATGAAGAAACAATTGTGAGTTCGCATAATATCGACACCATAGTTGACAAAGAAACTTTAGTCCATTATACTTATAAATTCAAGGTTATTGTGTATGGTACACACACCATAACTAAGTTACCCCCACCCATACAGTTTTTCAAGGACAAACCACAGTACTTAAAGGCGGGAGCCAAGTTATTTCGATAGTTCCAAAGTTTGAGAGTGAATCAAGAAACATGAGTGCAGAAACAGTGAGTGTATTCGAACCATACATTTTGTGCTCAAAAGTATTCTTTCTCAACAAATCGAAAACTAAGTATGTATCTGTTGGACTATCGCACCTTCTGAAAGAAGTTATAAGAATCAGTGGGTTATCTCTGAGGGGTCTTCACATTGATTTCACTGCTGAAGAGTTTCATGAATAAGTCAACTGTAAAGAGTTTATCCATAGGAATTTGGAGAAATCATCATCAGCAGAATTCAAGAAATTGAATAACTGTACGTTATTCTTCATAAATATCAATAATAAGTCTATTCTTGGATTGAAAAATGACAATTGTCAAGTGTATATTGGTCGAGACAGTATGTGTGAATTATTTTCACTACAGAAATTAATAAGTGATTATACTGAGTTCCTAGAATATCATGGATTTCCAGAGTTCTACAGAACGGTTACCCGGTCCGTGTCAAAAATGAGTGGTGATTTCTTAGTGAATATAAACGATTTATTAGATAAGTCATATAAATATTTATTTAATTAACTGATTTTCAAAGAACTAATAAAATTTGATCCATATACTGTAATGAATGAAGTGAATCAGATAGCATATTGATATGAAGAAAGTTACATTTAACCATATAGATACTATTCATCATATGTGTGTTTGGACTTTTGCATATCGAGAATCTCGAAAATATTACTGGGAGATGTTTGTCCTTGATAGAATAAGATTCAATAGTAAAATAAGAAACTGTGAATACATTCTAGCTCCTATTTTACATATGGAGCACAGAAATAATATTTTTTATAGTAGATTTTCTCAGCTGTAATCTCACTTTGTAAACCTAAGACAAAATTGTGAAAAAAAAATTATTTATTTCTCAATATGTTTACATAATAAGGAGTATTTCAGAATTAATTCATTGTAAATCATTTTTCTTGATCCAGGAATTATGCTCCTTCCCCATACCTAAAAACTTCAGATAGAGTTTGTTTCCTTTTTTTCTCAGAACTTCTTCTACCAAATAAATATCAGGATGTTTTACTTTCAGCAGTTCGAATTCGTAGAAACCACCCTTGATATCTTCATTTGAAGAATCACGTAATAAGTAAATTCTTGGATATGTTGATTGTATCTTCCGAATTGTGAAAATTTCATTTGACCAATTGGGTGTGTAACCTTTTGCGAAAACTTGTCTAGTTTTACTCACTCGAACATAATCTCCAACTTTATATTTACTACTATATCGTTCAATATATCTATCCACTTATAATTTCCACGAACGCTGAATTCTTTCCACATAATCGATTTGTTGTCCTATTAACTCTTTCTACAACACTAATTTTCAAATTTGAGTATGAACTGAGGATTCTCCCAAAATTTCATTCATTGCAATTGTTACATCTTTTGCACCTTTATTCTTCAACGGAATTGCCCAAACATATTTCGAGAATACATTTATCACAATCAGTATATACTTAAAACCTTTATTAAATCTTGCATATGGTATAACTTAAACTAAATCTGCTTGAAAAAGATCTGAGAGTCCTTTAACTATTACATACCTCCTGGGGAAATTAATTCTCACAGGACTATGTAGCTCATTAACAATATCTCGTTTTATTACTACCATTTTAGAGTAGGTTCAATTTCAAAATGAACTCGGCGAAAAACTCATCAGTATCTCTTGATAGTCTGATGTTTTGGAATGATATTTTATCTCCTTTTTTCAGTAATGATAACTGATCCTTCTTGATATGCTTTCCATTTATGAGTATCATGAATCCATCTGTTGGATTACTATCGAAAGATATAACTTCGGCAGCTTCATATGGTAATATGTATTCAGACGTATTAGTGGATAATTTATATTTATTAGTAATATTATTTAATGTTCTTCTGAGATGGAGATGTAGTAAATAATGTATTTTTTCATATTGTGAAATACGATTGTAAAATTTATCTAGTGTCATTTTGATGATACTCTTTCAGTCTTCTTTTGAACACTGACATATTCTTCAAAGTTGTAAATATTTTATAATATTATTTTAGCATTTTTGAATTCATTTATAATATGACCGATCTCATTAGAGTGACTATTGTTACCAGCAGTTTGAGATGCAAGTAGTAATTTTAAGCTCTCAACTAGAATATTTGGATTTCTCCATGGTATGAATTCTAAATCTTTATTATTAAGTTCGAGAAGATTTAATTTCTTTCTCATGTACCTACTTGATTTCATAAGTGTACTTTTCAACACACCACCTCTCGATTGTTTAAATATTGGCGAAAGTGTGGTAGGAGGCAGAGATTTAGGACTTTTTAACATACTGGGCTGAGAAGAAACAGTTCGACTAGTTCTTCCCCTAACTACAGGCTTTTGAATTTTTTTTATAATACCCTGATATTTTTTGCCAACATTCCCAGATATTTGCTTCTCAAAATCATAATTTTTTCGATCGGCATTCGTTTTTTTCACATATCACGATAATTCTTCAAATCTGTTGTATTATATGGATCTGGTTCTTTCTTGAATAATAATTCAAGGAGGCCTTTAGTGACAGGATATGGTATTGGATTATCACCTTTAGGATCTATCACAACTTTTTCTTTTATGAAGTCTATTTCAGAGTTCCTAATATAAAATTTTGATTCTTCTGGATTGTAGCGAACACCATATTTATGGTCAAATTCTTCAGGGGAGGGACTAGTTATCATTTCCTCTATATAAAATCTTGCTAACCCAGACCATTGATATAAAAATTCACGGAAAACATCAGCATTTTTCAACGCTTCAATATTTTCCAACTCAACTTGTGATAGTTGTTGCGGTTCGTCTTCAGGTTCTTCTTTAACGGATTCTTCATCATCAGGGTCATATTTGATATTCTCGTCTCTACCAACCATTCGTGAAATATTACTTATTCTCGGAGTTGATTAAAAATTCCCTGTTTTTGGTGTAACTACATGTTCCCTCAATTTCAATTCTGGTTTTATTTCTGGTTTAATTCCTGGTTTAATTTCTTGTTTAATTTCTGGTTTAATTTCAGATTTCGTCTTACTTTTCCTATTTGTAATTTCTGTCAATAATCTTCCATAGGGTTGAGTAAATGGTTGAATCGAACGCGAAAATCTTAGTTGAGAAGTGGCTAAATCATGTCTCAATCCATGTAGTTTTTTTCGCACATTTTTTCTTGCTTTTACCAGTTCTAAAGCCAAGCGTCTATCCATACTGATTATTTAATACCAAGTTGAATCACTAAAGTGTTTCATATTTATAATTTAATGTAGTGGTGAAAGCCTCTTCGATAACGACCATTGTGAATACCACTTTCTTTATCAATAACCAAAAATCCATATGGTACTTTCCAACATTCAGAACACAACTTTACAAATTCATCGTAAGACATATCGACATTCACATGATCATTATATATATGCTTTAGATTCGTTCTATCTTTAGAAAATACCACAACTAAATTAGCATTATCCCGTATGAGCTGCTTTGGTATGGCAGAATAAGTTTGACATAAGTAAAACTAATCAATATTAAAATGTCTTCCGAAGGAAAAGTAATCTCTGATTATATTTTGATTATCACAAACGACATCATCAAATACAACAACTGAATAGGGATGCACATCTTTTGGTGGTGTTATGAATTCACCATTTTCATATTCATAATAATTTATATCTTTTATCGGTTTTATTACATTTTTTAAAAATTGATACTTGGGTTGATGGAGTGATTTGAATACAGATAAATATTAAAATAACGTAAACCATTCGGATGTAATAACAGACTGATTAGTGTATTGGTTTTTCCTCTCCCCGATCCTCCAACAAAAATACCCCTTTTACATTCTGCACCTAATAGTTCACTATGTCTTATAAATTTCTTCTCGGGTTGACAATAATCATGATTCGTTATGGGTAGAGTATTCTGTAGCTCTATCAATTGCATTGTCAAGATTCAATACTACACTAAATATTGAAGTTGTATTCAATATTTTATATATGGAAAAAATAAAACAATAATCATATATATATATATATAGTTTATTCACACAACTTATACACTTGTGGTAAGGATATTGGTATTCAAAAGAAATGAAACAAAAATCATATAAAGAAATGAAACAAAAATCATATAAATATATAGTTTAATCACACATCAAATAAAAATAATAATAAAATAACTAAAAATCAAGAAGAATTATGACTAGTGTGTTTGGTTTATTGATTTACTAGAATATTTGAAAATTATGAAAACAAGATAATGAAAATCAACATTAATGATACTGAATAGAAAAGATTATTAAATGTTGGTCAACAATATTTCAGAAGTTCTGCCAAAAGAGTAACAATATTTTCATGCCAATCAACATCATAATGACCCCATGCCAAAGTCCTGACAGAATTTTTCAGTAGAAAGCGTTTATCATCAAAGGCTGATAGTTCAGTTCAGTTCAGTTCAGTTTATTGAGCATGTTATACATAAGTTTACAATTGTCATTATAAAAAAATATCTTGTATATTACAACATATAACTAAAACTAAATCACAATATGAAATTAAATTAATTGCATAGTTACAAATAACAAAACACAGGACATATAAAAAAAAAATTTTTTTTTTATTGAAATGATATAAAAATAATTTACAAATTTTCAATTATGATTTAAAGCTGTCATTTGTGAACTGTATATTTAGAAATTCACCGAAATCAAAGAATGCGTTTTTAATTAGAAACAACTTTATTACGTTTTTGAATTGTTTAAGAGGAAGTTCTTTCACTTTTTGTGGGAGTTTGTTAAAAAACACTTTGCTGTAGTAATTGTAACAAGATTTACTAGAGTTTAGGCGTAGAATATCTATATGAATTAGACTATTTTGTCTAGTGTAATAATCATGAATTTCATTATTCAGAATGTAGCTATTGTTGGATCTAGCATGTAAGAGACAAGAGAGAATATATAAAGAGGAAAAAGTGAGAATATTATACTCAGTAAAAGTGCTTTTAACATCGTCTCTGTATTTTTTTTGCCATAATTCTCATAACTTTACGCTGCAGTCCAAATATTCTGTTAGCATGAGTGCTGTGACCCCAACCCGTTAAAACATAGCACATATGTGATTGAATGAGAGCAAAGTAAGGCGTCCGTATCACATCCACAGGTAAACATTTGACTAAGTTTCGTATGAGAAAGATATTTCTAGATATCTTTTTTGCGAGACAGTCAATGTCTTTTTTTTCTTTAGGATTCTGAAATGAAATGTTTCTGTGAGTGAATAACATTTTCGCGGTTTTGTTAAGATTTACGCTCAGCTCGTTTAGACAGAACTATTCAAATAGAAGTTCCTGAGTTTGTGCCATTGAGTCTGCCAAGTCTCGTTCATTTTACCCGCTTCTGACCACACTGGTGTCATCGGCAAATAACAGGAGATCAGCAGCTCCCACAGCCTGAATTAGATCGTTAATAAAAATGAGAAATAGTGTAGGTCCCAATACTGATCCCTGGGGAACGCCCCTGGTGACACCAATGAGGTCAGAAGCAATCCCATTTATACAAGTATACTGTTTGCGGTTTGAAAGATAAGATTTGATTAAGTTACAGCTGCATGTATCAAACTTGTAAGCTTCCAGTTTGTCTACCAGTATGTTGGTAGACACACAATCAAATGCCTTACTAAGGTCATAGAAAAAGGTTCCTACAATGAGACCCTCTTCCATTCCATCAACGATGTATTGAACAAGCTTGTTGACAGCATCAGTGGTGGATATGTTTTTGCGAAAGCCAAACTGGTTCTCAAAAAATATCCCATGACTTTCAAAATGATCTACGATTTGATTTTTGAGATATGCCTCAAGAATTTTTGAAAACACAGGCACAATAGCAATTGGCCTAAAGTTATTCATATCATTCGTGGGACCTTTCTTATGAACCGGGATGACCTTCGCAATTTTCAGAACATCCGGAAATGAACCCCCTTCTATGCTTTGATTGATTAGTTTAGTTAGGGGGTAAATTATTGTGTTCAAGACACTTTTTACCATGACGATATTTAGATTATAGTGATCAGTACACTTTTTATTAGAAAATTTACTGATGATATCTCTAACTTGTATGTAGGACAATTTTTTAAAAGAAAATGATTTTAAATTTAGACTCTTTAGGTGTTTTAAATATTTTTTAAATGATTTGTTTAATTTAGGGATTTTATTTTTTATTTCATGTGGTATATTTTGAAAGAAGGAATTTAAATCTTTAGGAATAAAGTCAATTTTACCACTTTTTTCTTGCCCATATTGGCATAAAAAATGTCCCAATAAGTTTTATTGTTATTTTTTGAACTCGAAATGTGTTTTTTGTAAGCTAAGGACCGATACTTTATCAGGTCATTGTTGTAAGAATGCTTTGCTGATGCAAGAGAAACTTTGATATTTGTATCGTTTGGAAAATTTGATTTTAATTCAGCGAGAAAACGTAAGTGTTCTCTTTTTCCGCAGAGCTGGTTATTAAACCAATTGAATTGTAGGTTGTTACTACTAGAAGTTGATCTAACACGAACTTTCTGTGGAAAAGCCACATTGACTGCCTCACAAAATACGTCTAAAAACCTATCCCACTTCTCATCAATATTTAGATCAATTTTGTTAACAAAATTCCAACATGCTTTATTGAGGAAAGAAAAAAAGTATGCCCACCTGAGGACGTAATGGGTCGACTCACATATTTAACTTCCTCTTCAGATTTATTCATGGATACTATACCGATATTAACAGCACTGTGATCAGATAAACCCGGGTCATATACAGAGCTTTTAAACATTCTATGATTTCCGAAATTAACCAGAATATTATCTAGGCAGTTTGTGCCACGAGTTGGGTGAAAAATGGTATGTTCAAAACCAAATGACGCCACCAAATCATTAAAGATCAAGAAACTTTTGTATTAAACAATAGATTGAAGTCACCATTTATGACGATATCTTTCTTGCCGGTAATTAGCACTGTTAACAACTTGCTAACTATCCCCAAAAACTCATCAAAATCACCATTAGGTGGACGATAAACTGTAACAACAATCAGGTTTTCATTAACTACGTCTGCTGTCGATATTTCACAGTGAAGCTCATGGGATAAGTTATTCAGTGATGTAATCTCAGTAAACTCCAAGTTACTTTTACATAATATGATACTTCCACCTCTTGAGGTTTTTCTACTGAAACAAGAAACTGTTTTATAGCTCTCAATTATAAAATTAGGTACCTCATCTTCGACTAGAAAATGTTCAGTCAAACACAAGACGTCAGTCTTGAGTATTGTGTTGGTTTCATTGACCAGCGCGTTAATTTGTAGAATTTTATTCCTGGCCGATTGTACATTAAGATGTAAAATGTTAACTAGTTTATTATTGTTGATATGAATTATATTTTCTCTTTGACGTTGGATATTTTGATGTATCAATTTAATTTGCTGAGTTGGGTAGATTCGATTATTTTTATTGTTGTGGGGATTTATTTCTGTATCCTCTAAAAAACTTGTATTTTTTAATGACCAGTCCCTCGGGCCAGAATTCTTCGTGGTTAAGTTGTTCTAATAGATCCATAGGGGCTCCTAATTTGAAAGATTTATTTGTGCCTAAGCTGTTTAGCTGCTCAACAACAAAATTCACGCCTGGGCATTTTTTTTCCAGGTAATCACTTAAATCATTTACAGTTGTATTACAGTTGGCACGCCCGATATAAAGATAGGCCTTTTTTGCAGCCGCTTGTAGTTTACATGTAGCATTTTCATTTGATGTCTTTGCTGTCCCTATAACGATTGAGTTGGAGGATCCTGGATTTGAAAAGGGAACATCCCGTTTATTTACATTGGATCGAGTATTGTTGTGATTATTTTTAATCTTTGTGTGGGAAACTTCGTTTTTAGATCTGTCGTTGTTTTTATGAAATTTTCTTCGAGAATTTAATGTTTTTTGTATACCCTGGTTTCCAGATGTTTGTTCGATGACTGTATCCGTGGAACTATTTAATTCACTTTCATCGTCAGTATTTAGCATTATATTACTATCATTGGTAACTTTGGATTGACTGTTTGTTATTAAATTCACTAATTGTAAATTAGAATGTTTAAGATCAGTTAATGAGCTGTTTAGATCGCTCACTTGTTGTTTTAAAGAACTAATTTCGTTTACTAGCATTTGAGTTTGGTCACTTATTATATTATTTATAACTTCTGCTAATGAATCCATATTTATTAGATTATTGCCACTTGCACTACTTGTTGGGGTGTCTTTTACAGTTGATCTAGTATTTTTCATTCCGATACACGTGTTTGATTTTGTTTGGATTGCGAAATGATATTGAGCACTACAACACGTCCACTTCATCTGGCGGTCGAACGAACACTGCCATTTTGCGCACTTCACTCCACTTTATTGCGCATTTCAGTATACATTTCATGTAAACATGATCTGAATATTGACATCACACACAATAAAGATTCATTTTTAGTGATGACATTTTTATAGTCAGATAAATGAATTTTTTTTTCAACAATATGTTTACTGATACCTTTTGCTTTTTATCAACTTTATCCAATAGTTCAACACAGTAAGCTTTAGCCCCGGTCCCATAAAAACTTTTGATGATTTTTCCTGCATACTCGTCTTTCATTTTCCCTATTATTGACTTATTAGGTATAATGTTATGCACATTATTAGCTGGATAATTGGAAAGATCAAAATGTTCCGCGCTTTGTTTGATGTCGTCATAAACATTTTCTGTTAATATTTCCACAAGAAGTGAATCAGTATCTGTATATAATAAAGAAACCTTGCTACCATATTTTTGCTTCAGAAAATTATAAAAAAAATTATATATTACTGTTTTCGAAATTTCTGAAACACAAAATCCCACATATATAGGCTTATCATACGTAACACGAACTTTGTTCATTTCTATCGCTATTAAATTTTCACTGAATATTTCACGGTCCTTGAAATTCAGTTTAGCAATCCATGTTTCCGCCCCAAACTTTTTTCCAACCTTTTCCCAATGAGTGACTAATTTAGTATCCCTCCGGTTTTCAACATTTTCCATTGTTTTGACAAAAATGCTATTTATTAGTAATTTGAATAATGATTTCTCAAAATTGTTCTTTGATTTATTTCTCAAATCAGTGTTGAGATCTATATATGATTTTAACCATGGAGATTGTTGAAATTTGAGAACTCTATGAATTTTCGTGAGAATCAACCCGTTATCTAAACACATGTACTAACCCCTCCACGTATACCTTTCTTAATGAAATGTATCATATCTACATCAGTGAGTAATTCTTATGAGATGTCAGTTTTTTTCAACATAGCATCCCAACTTAATGATGGTGCAGTTAAGTACTGTGCAGTGTCTAAAGAATAATGATGTAAGCAAGTGTTACGAAAATTTTCAAAAATATCTGCTAGTAATAAAATATCAGATTATTAATATATATCAGAATATTCTCCTGGAGATTGACATTCAAAAGTGGACCAAACACGATGGGCTCTCAGATATTTTCGTATTGTAATATGTTCATCCCTTAAATTATCATCAAATTTTTCTTTACTAGGTAATTTTGGATAGTCAAGTTTTGATCAATTATATAAAAATGAGTAGGGAAATACACCTTTCTCTCTAATCAAACTGAATTCGATAGGGTCCGAAAAATATTTCTTTACTGTTTCACACTGCTCATTATCTAACGTACTGGATAATTTATCTAAAGAAGAAGCTAAAAACTTGAATGAATCTATGAATCTAAGCTCTATGAATTTCTGCTTCGTCTCTGTGGAATTATCTTCAATAGGAACATATTTAGAAAATGTGATATACTTTTCTTAGGTTTGCCCTAAAACTTTTACCTCTTCCCCATTAAGTGAAAGTTTTTTAATAAATAAATGTGAATCATAATTAGGAGGTTGTGTATGACGCAAGGGATGAAATTGGAATGTTATAATTTAAATTACAATTTTGATGTGCTGGTCCCCTATAAAAACCAGTCAAATGATCATGATCCTTAACCTTGATATAGTCATCAACAAATCCTTTAGTACAAATATGGCAGGTTGTGGCCATTTGAAATTCATTTTCTTGAATATCTGTTAAACTATCCATTGGGGCGATTTTGCTCAAATATCTCGAATAAATATCCCGAATATCTGTTTCCAAAGATGTTATAAATTTTTCGCAACAATAAACCGCCCTAAAGGATACATATTTCGATAGTGAATCATCAAAGGAACATTTCATGTAGTATCCGCAAGAATATGGCTCGTGTAAAAATGTTTTCATCGTGTATGAACTATCTGGATTTGGTTGAACCGTATCAAGTGGCTTTAGTAAACTTTCAAAATCGGCATAATAGACAAATGGAACTTTCATTTGTTTCTTATAATTTGTAAATCGTAAAATATTTTCAGGAAGAAACTGTTTTAATTTATTTTGAATAATTTTAGTTGAAGGAATTTTTGCATATAGTTGCCCACAATCTATTTCACAATGTTCAGATAAACTCTCCACTGATGGAAAATATTGTAAACAGCCATCGCAAAAATGTTTTTTCGAATTATGTCGTGAAATTTGTGAGGAAACTAGCCCTGATAAATTTTTAATCGTGCAGTAATGTAAATTTCCCTCATCATCGTCGACAAGTAGTAAATTGACATGTATGGGTTTTTTACCACTACTGAAATATAGTGGTCCTACTATTTCATATTTTCTTTTTCCATTTTCAAATAATGACTCTAAACCATAAACATTAATTGATAGATTTTCATTTAAGCTTAAAAATTTTTGAATATGATCTAACTTTACTGGAAATTCTATATCATTAAAATTGAAATATTGCAAGAAATGAGGGTATGGCTATGGTAGATACTTGGGACCTTCCGGCTCGAAAATACCTGCCATAAGCGCTCATCCGAAGCAGTGAAGGTCGGTGTTCTTAACATTGACAACGGAGTTCTTCTTACTGATACATGCCGGTAGTTCAACGTATGATGAAGCTCTCAATGGATTGTATCCGTTGATGTTAATCTCCAAATTCAATATCTTAACGAGTGCCCAACCTATAAACGAAAAACAGATTTCTATAAAAGTTAGTTGATAAAATACAATTTTACCTACCAGAATCTCTCTCCTGAAATTCAGACATCTTCTGAATAATAACGTTCATAAATTTGTTGACGGCATCGGCCAAATATGTCTCCAGCGTGATGATAACATTTTGGGTATTGAAGGATTTGATATCGAAAATTTCCTTAGTTTCAATTGTGAATAATCCAAACAATTCAAAATTAATTTTTAGTGTAGTCATATATGAAAGACTATTTTGAATAAGTTTAACAATTTTATCCATAATTTTTGAAAAAAATCATCGATGCTGATTGTATGGTTGTCAGCATCAATCCTGTAGGATACAACCCTATTTTTGAAGGCTGACCCAATTGTCGAAACACCTTCACTGATTGGGATGACTACTTTATCCTTATGTGCTCTGGACTTTAGATGGGCGTTGTGGAGATGGGATACAATGTCAACGTTGCATACTTCGCAGCGCACCATTTTCGGCTCCTGTGTTCTCGCTTTCTTCACACTATGGCAGTATTTTTTTAAATGCCTGTTCATGGACGATGATGTTGTAAACATCGCATTGCAGAACGAACATTGGAAGGATTTCACAGTTTTCTTGAAAAAAAAATAAAAAATCAATAAACCAAACACCATTAGTTACCATAAGTGTTTTATGTAAATAAAGGCAAAAATCAATCAATTTTAACACTTATGGATATCCGACAAGACCACGAGGAGGAGCGACATGCTTGTCATATGTTGTTGTATTGTACGGTGAATTATAAATTTTGAAAATTTCCTCGAATAAGTTTGAAACGCTTATTAAGAATCAGGAATGTGTGATTTGAATTTTTGCCAGATTTACCCTCTTAGTTTTCTGTGAATGATTTCATTCTGAAATTCTTTCTCCTCCTGAAAACAGGACTCATCGGTCGCTCAAACTCATCTCCTGAGGAGTAATGTGATGAGTCCGCGGTTTTAATAATTTCTGCCTCTTGTGGTTGTTGGGTAAACCCCCCTCAAACATTAATTTTCTTTTTTTAATTGTTTTTTCAATAACCCTACCATGTCTTTTACCGCAGAAATAAACAATCTTGTCATCATTACATGCAACGTCACAGGGGGGGAGTTGAGTAGCAGTAATCTTCAGATCCTCGACACTCAGAGGTGTACGCCCTCCATTAGTGATATTATCACTAATATCAGGATAGTTTCTTCTACTTGAGTGTGATTCAACACTTGACAGATTGTTTTTTCTGCGTTGGAAGACTTTTGTACAAGAGGAAGATTTTATAGAACCTTTGAAAAACCTAGGAGGTTCGGAATTTTTATTCGAAACGGTAGCCCTTGAAAATTTTGAATTATTTTCACATTTCCTGATTATTTGCGTTGTACTTATCTCTAACCCATCATCCTGTGAAATTTCTAACACGGGCTCATTAATTGAAAACAATGAAATGTCTGTATCGGATAAATAATTGTTCGAAAATTTATCAATGGACGATGTTGCAGTACAGTCTAAAATATTATTTGTTAATAATCAATCGCACAAGTACTCAAGTGTTCTTGACTCCTGAAACTATCGACTACTGGTTGAGGATCGACAAATAAAACTTCAGAAGTATTCGCACCATCATACTTATTTGTTTCAATTTCATTTAAAAATTGAGAAATATTAAAATCCACTGAATACGTATCAAATAATTTTTCTGCGTTCGGAGAATCGTCTAAAAGAACATCTGTAAATCCTACCGATGAATCAATGATACAATTTTCCAATTGTTTTTGGGAGTTGTCACTATTGATTATTAGTTTAGGATCGACAAATGCATCTTTAGAAGTACTTGCGCAAACAAAATTATTATTTTCTATCGAGGGTTGTTTATCCAAAAAAGAAATATCTAAATAATTCAGATACGTACCAATTAAATTCTCATTGGTTGATGTCATAGAACACTCTAAGAGATCATCTGTGAAACCTACCGATGGATCAATAGTGGAAATGGGGTAATTTTCACTATTGATTATTGGTTGCGGATCGGTTGATGACTCTTTAGAGGTACTTACACAATCAACGTTTGGTGAAAAAGGTTTTAAAAATTCAGATACATCAATATCATCAAGCAGTTGATCAGGTGATGGGTGTACAGAGAGCTTACTATCAATTTTGTCGGAAGAGTCTACACAAGAACTTTTGGACTATTTATTTTATTTTGGCTCAACCTGCAATATCGCTTCTTTCTTCTTTGCTCTGTAAATTTTGAAAGGTTTAACGTCTTCAAAATCTTCCGCAGAATCATAATCAGATTTAAAATGTTATTTAGATTTTTTAGAATATTTTACCTTGCCTGAAGTTGTTTCTTTTTTAGATTTATTATTCGATTTAAATTTTTTGGAAGAGGTTGTCTTCACAGAAGATTTTTTAACTTCTGTGGCACACTGTTTGTCATAAAAGTCGGCTAATTTAAGCATCTCAACTTCTGCGGCACGCTCATTTTCATAGATCATCAGATTTTGATGAAGTACAAATTTTATTAATGCTGGAGAATGAATCAAGTTTTGCAGGCTTAAATACAAAGTTTGATAAAATTTTGACACTTTTACGAGGTTTTATGAATAAAAGAGCGTTTCTCAATAAACTTACTCGAGGAATTTGTTGCTGTTCATAAGTTAACACTGATTCACAACCAGAATCACCAACTGCTAATTCTGACTCAGAATTTTGACTAGCAAGAAAATCACCAAAAAACTTCGCGGCCATTTCGTTACTTTACTGCACTAGTACTTTCACCACCGAGAACACAACAACAAATGACTGTTACTGCGCAGTGTGTGTGTATATATTAATAAAAAGCGGGGGGGAAATGGTGGGAAATAATGGGTGCGGGTGGGAAAAGGCTTGTTTGAAGGCATTTTCATCCTGCTCAAGGTCAGAATTTGTCTATTTCGAGGTCAAATATTGAAATTCGGTATCTGAAAGCACCCTTTTCAAAGGTGTTCAAGATCACCAATTTTCAAATTTAAACGCATTTAAAGGCATTTCTAGTCGATTTTTTAAAAATGTTTCCCCTCCTGCGGGGAAATTTGAATTTTTCGTGGGAGGGGCCCGCGGGGGGGTCCCCTCTGGGGTCCGCGGGAAGGCCCCGGGAAAAAGTCTATTCGCCTATGAATGCACTTACCTTGGTTATATTATTCACATTATCAAGATTGTAAAAATTTGGACAGTTTATCTTTTAAAAAATTTATTAATTATTGAAAAAATTACAAATCAATAAAATGTATCCATGCTTTTTTCTTCAATCCATTCCATACTGGAATCGTTAATGAAATCGGTAAAAGTTCGTTGGAGAAACTTCACATTTTTCAAAGAGCAATAGCAATTGCTGTTCTCATGGAAAATACAATCGGGCTCATTTCGTTCTAAAGCTGGATGTTCTGGTAATTCGAAAATTTTCTTGGATTGGATATATTTTTCAATAATTTCTGCTTCTTCACATATATTTTAAGAACATCCTCCGTCAGAGCAGTTAATATTGACTTCAATTTCCAAGGTTGAATGAATCCTGTTTGCCATTGTATGCAATGATGGTGATGTGTTAACTAATTCACCTGTTTTTTATATTCTTCAGGAAGATCTTTGAATGAAAACGGTTCTTTGAAAATAAAATGTGCTATTTTACCATTCTTCAAAATTGCAAGTTCTTTGGTGTAGAATATTTTTTTATTTATAATGAATCCTTGTATATCTACTATAGCATATGACATATTATTTCACTGATTTGGTTAACGGATTATATGTGAACACACGATCACTTATTACTAAAACATGAGCAGTAGTGTTATTACTTATTGGAGTACTAGTTTCGAACTCAACTCTAAGAGCAACTGATTGGGTTTGAAACCCAGTTTTTTGTTTAGCGCAATCGACGATGATAAGAGGGTATGATGCCTCAAACTGCGATGGTGTTATGTCTGTTTCGAATTTATAATCATAATAATATGATGATCTGAATTGTGTGAACATTTCATACAATGTTGCAAACTGATTATTCTTGAATGAAATATTCAAGTTTTCATACGGGTAACGTTCATTATTCAAAAATAGTCGAATATTACTGAAATCGCACGTATCAAATTTGCTACTGTCAGCTTCCAATCGATCCCTATTAGTTTGAAATCCCATAATAATATATCTTGGTGATTCTAATTTCGTTGATGTCTTCACATTCCATGTATGCCTTGTTGTATTTGGTAACGATGGAAAACTATGTAGTTCCCAGGTTCTGTATGGAACTACGGTGTCTTTACCCTTTTCTATGAATTTAGTTAAACTCACTTCTTCACGCAACCCTGGTACTATGTGTGACACTTTCCACATTATTTTATCAATTATAACTTTGGCCTTGTCATCTGCGAGACATTTTGTTCCATCTGCACTGAGTTTACATTTCAATGCTAATTCATCATTATAACTACGAATTAAAATTAATTCTTGGAATATGTTAACCATAACTTTTTTATAATCTTCGGCGGAAGCTAATAACATTTTCAATGGAATACAAACACTAAATCGGCCATCTTTAATAATACTACTCTCCTTTCCTGGGAACCACCCTGCATTCTCGTATTTCGCAGCTTCGCTCTTGTTATATGATGCTAATCCTTTCATTGTACTTGTTAATCCTGGTTTCGTATTTACATCAACAACGAAACCATTCACCTCATACCTTATTTGCACTAAACAAGAATGCAATTCCATTATTGGTGAAATAGGTGTTTACTCCTGAAGAAGTTCCGTTCCATCTGCTTTTCGTAATTGACCTTCAACATAGAGATAGCTCTCACTTGGTAAAGTACATAAATCTTCCTGCAGTGGTATTCTTATTTCGTCGTTATTATTGTATCGTGATGTATATGACTCATGAGTATGATATTTGTATGAGACAACTGATTCGTCGGTAGGTATTCCTTCGTTTAGGGTAAACATTTCACTGATATACTGTATATCCTAGAGATTTCAAGAATTGCTTATTCTCAGACGTTAATAGTTGAGTGATTTTTTTCCTACTGGACACTTTTCGACATATTTTTCCATTTTTATACTTGGAAAGCATATACATTTTTTTGAAATTTATACTCATACTATATTTCTTTTCGGAGATGTAAACCTACTGTGATGGTTTCTTGTTGGAAATTAACTAGTTCATCATTTTGGTCAACTATTTTAATAACTATATTCCTTATCGTGTTAACACTAATAGGTAAATAAATCACGTGTTCAGGGGATTCAACTATTTTGAAGCCTGGGGGTGCGCTCGGTGAAAACTGATGTATTATATGTTGAGTCTTCCCATTATTGAAACTGCTAGCTGTTAGATTACACTCAATAGATATGGAATTTACTGTAATGATATCGGCAATATTGTCTGAAGTTTCTTTCACGTTTCTTGATAGTTTTCTCCAGTGGAATCCGATCAATGGTGCAATACTATTTTCACTAGATAGATCCACCTCTTCTGTACACTTAATATGTGAGTGCAATGTATTGTGGTTAGCAGACAACTCGAAAAATACATGGCTAGAATCGTAATCGACGCTCAATTCATGCTGAATATATTTATTTATGTCCTGAAGTTGATAACACCCTGTTGGAATTTCTATTTCTTTTGAACCAATTTTTATTGTATTACGCCCTTTATCAATATTTGGGATGGAATTGTAAACTTCGAAAGATGTTAGGCCTAACACGTATCTTCCATCTTTAACTTCAATTGGAGGGTTGAATTCCGAAATTAAAATTGATGATTTGCCAGTAAGCACGAAGAACATTTTTCTTCTAAAGATTTCCTTTAACTAAAATTCTATTGGTGTGACCAACTATATAAGAATTTCAGAACTAATTGTCCACAATTATATATATTGAAAGATTGATATCTTTGTCTATTGTACATTATTCTGTTTCTCATATTATCGCTTCTGAAATATGTCCTTGCCTCTATAGGTGGACCCAAATCACCAACACTATCAAAGTAATATATATTCCTACCGATTTTTATATATGCCGTCCAATGTGTACTTTTTCCACTACTTTCATCTAAATTAATAATACCAGTTTCATTATTCCGTATTTTTTGTGGTAGCTGATTTCTCATGAATACTCCTCTAAAATTCGGGATCTTCAACTTCTTTACTAAATTCTCAAGTTCTACATTTGTAAGTGCATGTCGTGGTAACTTTATTGGTAATTTTTTTGATACCATTGATATGGACCTATGTATAAACCCTTTCCCTTACGTTTCTTTCTTCGTACTAAACCTTTTCCGTTGAGTTCCATTTCCTTATTATGTCTCATAGTCTCTTCCAACATTTGTTTATTTGTTTTCGCTCTATTAACGGCTGATGCTATAGAAGCCGCACCTCCTCCTAAAGCACCTAGAGCCCCAAGAAGTGGTAATAAAAATGGTAAGAAACCTCCACGTTTAGGTGCTACCAAAATTCTACCTTTACGTGATTTCTTTTTAGATATTCGCTTAAGTCCCATGCCTATTTTTGTTTTTGCTTTCATGAGCATGAGTACAATAAATGCAGCCGCTTTTTCTTTTTTACTTGCGTCTTTTGATCTCAATCGCTCTCTTGCCTTTTGAATTAAAATATTATCCGCTTCTTTCCTCTTATCAAAATCAGATGATTGGTTATATGCTATATCGTGTTCTCTGCACGCTTGATCTAATAAATTTATTCCAATATCCCCCCGAGCTATTCTTTTCTCTAGATTAGTTCCTGGACCACAATATTGATATGTTGGTAAATGTAATTCAAACGGTAATTTATCAATCAAATTATTTATAAAGGAACCACCTTTCTTCACGGAGTGCCGTGATTTTCTGATACTTGTCATTTTATGATTCACCTTATATGTCCCTATTTTCAAGTTACATCCAGTGTAAATGAAATCAGAATACTAAATAATATTCATTTATTAACAAACTATATACTATATTCACAAATTATATCCTACTCTACATCACTGATTCCCGAATCTGAACTATCGGAATCAGCGTTGTATTCATACACCATAACCTCTCCGACCATCATTGGCCGCCGTTCATCATCCCAATCAGTGAATATTAGATGACATGCTATGTAGGTGCAATCCTCCTGGTTCCCCAACGGATGTGCTAATTGACTGCCGCACATACTACAGAGCATCTCATCTAATTGCATCCATGGCCGATGAATATGTTCCATGGTAAATGCTTCATTGATATCCTTGATGCACGGCGGGCACAATAATGGTCCTTCCGCACCATCTTCTTCCACCAAACGTAGGAGGTTGTAGCAGATATTGGCTGAAATTCAATTATATAATGTTAATATGTAATATACATAATGTATAGAAACTTACCCATTCTACAATCTGTAAATTAGATACTGTTCGAAATATTGTATGGTATGGTATCCCTTTCTCATATTACGGAATATATACTGTGGATGGTGGAGTAGGGATAAAAATGTTAAGGTCACTATTGAACAATTGAAATCAAACTTGAGCCCACTCCTGGTACATCCAAGGTTAATGCTCTCAAGGTCTGGTCTATTTTCAAGGTTAATCAATCGAAAAATAAGCTATCCCCACTCCTGATAAATTTTCAAGGTCATTATGCTCAAGCTCTGTTCTATTTTCAAAGTAAACCAATCGAAAAATAAACTATCCCCACTCCTGATAAATATTCAAGGTTATTATGATCAAGGTCTGTTCTATTTTCAAGGTAAACCAATCGAAAAATAAACTATCCCCACTCCTGATAAATATCAAGGTCATTGTGTATGGTGCACGCCCCTCAACTAAGTTACCCCCACTCCTAAATATCGACTCAAGGTTAACCGCCTTTTCAAGGTCAAGGTCATTGTGTATTGTGCACCCATTCTTTATCTACTGTTATTCATCAAGGGTTCGACGTGGGTGACCGTGGGAATATTTCTTTGATAGTCAAAGCCAAAAAAAACCCATACACATACGAGGATGCGTATTTCAGAACTGGTAGGGATAGCTATTATATAAACACAGTGTGAATAGTTTTGGTTATCATTCTGTTTAGTTCAGATAAATTCTCGAAAAACTGCTGAAAAATGTTCGGATTCAGTTACTCCTCCGATATTTTCGATCGCGAAAGTGGAGTGCTGTATTTATACCACTTATTTATGTATTTAAGTTGGGATGCGGACCACGCATCCATATACAATACAGATTATGTGGATCCAGTGAATGCAGAGAAGAAGGCTGAATAATATCGGTCAAGTGCCGAAATCTGCACAAAGTTCATAGAGGGCCAACTAACAATCGCGGAGGTCATAATACAATTAGAAAAAACAATCGTGGTGCCTACATGACGCACATTAGGGAATATCTAACTCAGGATGAGTTAGATATTCTCTCTGAAGAAGAAAAGAACGAGGCTGCGGATTCCTCCAAGAATCTGAGTAATCGTCAGTGAAAGGTAATTGATGCAGTATGCAAGGCTTCAGTTACGGATCCGTCTTTTTTGAAAACCAGTGTGGAGTGTGTACCAGTGTATACAGATGATGAAGACGAGTATAATGCCCAAAAGTATGAGCTAGTGCAGGTGCGTAAATAAAAAAATCATGCACAATGGTCGTCCTCCATACTCGAAAAACGTCCGCACACACACATACGAAGCGGTGGAGGTTGTATAATACAATCACCATAATTTAACTTGGAGATGGCCAACGAAATTCCAGACGGACAAATCAAGGAAAACAGTGCAAGAACCGAAACTTCAAAATAAATACCCCCAGAGTTTCGGCTACGACTACACGCTTCAATCGTCATCAATAGATGGTAATTACAGCTCAACAATATAACCGAGTATTGCCCAATTGATTATTCTGCAGGTTTCATCCTTAATGAAAATGCGTGTAATGGATATACAAACTTGTACTGAATTTATAAAATTGAGTTACAATGACTCACCCCATATGTATGAATTGCTTGTGAAATATTATTTCAATATTGAGAATATTTTGTTAGATACTATCATTTGATAGAGATATTATGTATACTATTAGTAATGTAATTGTATATGAATGTGATGTTGGGAGAGATATGTACAAAAATGTATGATATTATATAACAATAAACTTTATTTCAGAAAATTTATTTATCTGATCACAAACCTTCTTATTTGAAACACTAAATTATTAAAAAATGTAATTCGAACATTCGTTTACATGCATTATAACAGGTCCCTCATACTGGGGGAAAACAGTGTTTAACTATAAATTTTTGAAAAACCTAAATTACATGTGTGATAAATCAGTTGTAAATATCGTATATTATTACGATGAATGACGGCCAGCTTTTTGAACAAGAAAAACTTTTCATATAAAATATAGACAAAATCTCCTAGTGTTTAAAAATTATGATGCTAATACGATACTTTAGAAATAGAAAGAAATAATAATAACACTGTCATGAAATTGCATATTGGTTTGAAATATGGAATAAGAGATTGCTTTTCAAATAAAAATAATATTATTTGACTTTAGAACTATGCAAATAAAAAAAACGCTATAAAAAATGTAGCTAAAGGATAATCATATACAATATAAACAAAAAAATTTTTAGATTTTGTGTACTAGAACTACTCTCTTTAGAAAACCTTGTATGATTAGAAATAAATAAAACGTAGACGATAAACGTATACGAATGATGAATATTTTGAAATCATGAGATAACCAGAAGTACTTACTCATTTAGAAACATATAAACCTCTATCGGATTAAGAAAAATAAAATATAGAAGATGATCATGTACATTGATGAATATTTTTTTCAAAAAAACACATAACTTTGTATAAAATTTTTTGTTATAGAATGTAGCTAAACAATATTCGTATACAAAATAAACAAATAACTTTTTAAATCTTGTATACTAGAACTGCTTTTTTAGGAAACTTTGTGTGATTAGAAATAAATAAAACGTAGACGATGGTCTACCCAATTCTAGGAGGCATAAAAATTGCTCTTATTGTCCCTATTGTAGCGGGAAGACCCTTATATGCGACCAGCGTTTTATATATTGCTTCACTTGCTGTTGCAATGTATGTCTGAATAACGGTGTTATTTTCCACATTTCTTCAATGCAACAAATCAAAACGGATCTTTTCCGAATTACGAATTTTATGCACCGAGCATCGAGATAAATTTTTTGTTTAGTATAATGAAATGGTAAATTAAAATTTCATTCTTAATATGGTAAAAGTATTATTTAATATGGTTATTCTGAAAAGTTGTAAAAAATATTACGTACGACGTATTGATGATTATTTTAATGTGATTTTCATATAAAATTTTTCTCCAGTTGGTACTTCCAAGCTTCCTTATTGTTTCATGAAATATCGAACGAACGAATGTTAAACTTTTTCACTGTACACCACTGACAATTCGACTAAATTCATTAGGACACTCGATGAATTATTTTTGGGTTGAATTCCCTTGTGGAGTTTTTAGGAAATTTTTCCCGTTGACCGCATTAACTGTTGAAAAACATTTTTCGAAATATCATTCCATACCATTGAAAGTACTATTTCATATATTTAGTTTTGATCATTACTATAATTAGATGACCAACAGGTATTTTCTAGTTTTAATTTTAAAAATTGAATTTACGTATTCTGTAAATAACCCGTCCTTTTGTTTCTTGAAAAATCAAAATCGATATGATTAAAACTTTTTTCGTTACATGAAACGAATCGAATGCTTGAATAGATGTGAATATTAAGAAGTACAGGTAATTTGAAGAATGAATGATTGGGAAGCATGCGAAATTTTTATAAGAGATCTCATATTTGCTTTTTCTGTTTGACTTTATGTATGCCACACACTTTAATTTGAATCGTAGATGAAACAAGAATGCCATATACCTGAAAGAAAAAAATATATTTTTCTTTCAAATAATCAAATTGATAGTTCGATTAATCTCTTAGATGGAAATATCAAAATATTTCTAAAATTTCATGTATGCAAATGAAACTAAATTCACTTCATCTTTCAACAACAGGGATAACGCAGTTACACCCGACGAAATTAATTTGTGGTTTCCCTAACCCAAATAACGATTTTCGCTAATTATAGAAATGCAACACAATAGCACCTAATCCTTCAAAATGAATTGATGCACCGCAATCATTGTAACAGTTAAACTATGCATATGTTAATTTTTTTTTGCATCGCTCCGATATCTTTTGCAAAAAAGTGTCGTATATCAAAACAAAAACCGTTGCAATGATTGTGATGCTGAAAAATTGTAAGAAATCTTAAAAGTATTTTTGAATGTGAACTCAGAACGCGAAAAATTGTTAAGTAAATTTCAACAAATTTCAATATTTTGTCAAACATGGTTTAACTGTTGCAATGATTGAGGTGCATCAATTCATTTTGAAGGATTAGGTACTATTGTGTTGCATTTCTATAATTATCGGAAATCTTTATTTGGGTTAGGGAAACCACAAATTAATTTCGTCGGGTGTAACTGTGTTATCCCTGTTGTTGAAAGATGAAGTGAATTTAGTTTCATTTGCAAACATGAAATTTTAGAAATATTTTGATATTTACATCTAAGAGATTAATCAAGCTATCAATTTGATTATTTAAAAGAAAAATAGATTTTTTCCTTTCAGGTATATGGCATTCTTGTTTCATCTACGATTCAAATTAAACTGTGTGGCATACATAAAATCAATAAGAGAAAGCAAATATGAGATCTCTTATAAAAATTTCGCATGTTTCCCAATCATTCATTCTTCAATTTACCTGTATTTCTTAATATTCACATCTATTTAAGCGTTCGATTCGTTTCATGTAACGAAAAAAGTTTTAATCATATCGATTTTGATTTTTCAAGAAACAAAAGGACGGGTTATTTACAGAATACGTAAATTCAATTTTTGAAATTAAAACTAGAAAATAGCTGTTGGTCATCTAATTGTAGTAATGATCAAAACTAAATATATGGAATAGTACTTTCAATGGTATGGAATGATATTTCGAAAAATGTTTTTCAACAGTTTTTGCGGTCAACGGGAAAAACTTCCTAAAAACTTCACAAGGGAATTCAACCCAAAAATAATTCATCGAGTGTACTAATGAATTTAGTCGAATTGTCTGTCAGTGGCGTACAGTGAAAAAGTTTAACATTTGTTCGTTCGATATTTCATGAAATAATAAGAAAGCTTGGAAGTATCAACTGGAGAAAAATTTCATATGAAAATCACATTAAAATTATCATCAATACGTCGTCATAATATTTTCTACAAATTTTCAGAATAACCATATTAAATAATACTTATACCATATTAAAAATGAAATTTTAATTTACCATTTCATTATACCAAACAAAAATTTTTTCTCGATGCTCGGTGCAAAAAATTCGTAATTCGGAAAGTATACGTTTTGATTTGTTGCATTGAAGAAATGTGGAAAATATCACCGTTATTCAGACATACATTGCAACAGCAAGTGAAGCAATATATAAAACGCTGGTCGCATATAAGGGTCCTCCCGCTACAATAGGGACAATAAGAGCAATTTTTATGCCTCCTAGAATTGGGTAGACCATCGTCTACGTTTTATTTATTTCTAATCACACAAAGTTTCCTATAAAAGCAGTTCTAGTATACTAGATTTAAGAAATTATTTGTTTATTTTATATACGAATATTGTTGAGGTACATTCTATAACAAAAAATTTTATCCAAAGTTATGTGTGTTTTTGAAAAAAATCATCAATGTACATGATCATCTTCTATATTTTATTTTTCCTAATGCGATAGAGGTTTATATGTTTCTAAATGAGTAAGTACTTCTAGTTATCTCATGATTTCAAAATATTTATTATTCGTATACGTTTATCGTCTACGTTTTATTTATTTTTTATCATACAAAGTTTCCTAAAAAGCAGTTTTACTACACAAGATTTGAAAAATTATTTGTTTATATTGTATATGATTATCCTTTAGCTACATTTCATATAGCGTTTTTTTTAATTTCATAGTTCTAAAGTCAAATACTATTATTTATATTTGAAAAGCAATCTCTTATTCCATATTTCAGACCAATATGCAATTTCAAGACAGTGTTATTATTATTTCTTTCTATTTCTAAAGTATCGTATTAGCATCATAATTTTTAAACACTAGGAGATTTTGTTTATATTTTATATGAAAAGTTTTTCTTATTCAAAAAGCTGACCGTCATTCATCGTAATAATATACGATATTTACAACTGATTTATCACACATGTAATTTAGGTTTTTCAAAAATTTATAGGTGAACACTGTTTTCCCCCAGTATAAGGGACCTGTTATAATGCATGTAAACGAATGTTCAAATTACATTTTTCAATAATTTTGTGTTTCAAATAAGAAGGTTTGTAATTAGATAAATAAATTTTCTGAAATAAAGTTTATTGTTATATAATATCATACATTTTTGTACATAGCTCTCCCAACATCACATTTATATACAATTTCATTACTAATAGTATACATAATATCTCTATCAAATGATAGTATCTAACAAAATATTCTCAATGTTGAAATTATATTTTACAAGCAATTCATACATATGGGGTTAGTCATTGTAACTCAACTTTATAAATTCAGTACAAGTTTGTATATCCATTACACGCATTTTCAGTAAGGATGAAATCTGCAGAATAATCAATTGGGCAATACTCGGTTATATTGTTGAGCTGTAGTTACCATCTATTGATGACGATGAGGCGTGTAGTGGTAGCCGGAACTCTGGGGGTATTTCTTTTGAAGTTTCGTTCCTTGCACTGTTTTCCTTGATTTGTCCGTCTGGAATTCCGTTGGCCATCTCCAAGTTATAATTATGGTGATTGTATTATACCACGTCCACCGCTTCGTATGTGTGTGTGCGGACGTTTTTTGAATATGGAGGGCGACCATTGTGCATGATTTTTTTATTTACGCACCTGCACAAGCTCATACTTTTGGGCATTATACTCGTCTTCATCATCTGTATACACTGGTACACACTCCACACCGGTTTTCAAAAAAGACGGATTCGTAACTGAAGCCTCGAATACTGCATCAATAACCTTCTACTGACGATTACTCAGATTCTTGAAGAAATCCGCAGCCTCGTTCTTTTCTTCTTCAGAGAGAATATCTAACTCATCCTGAGTTAGATATTCCCTAATGTGCGTCATGTAGGCACCACGATTGTTTTTTCTAATTGTATTATGACCTCCGCCATTGTTAGTTGGCCCTCTATGAACTTTGTGCAGATTTCGGCACTTGACCGATATTCTTCAGCCTTCTTCTTTGCATTCACTGGATCCACATAATGTGTATTGTATATGGATGTGTGGTCCGCATCCCAACTTAAATACATAAATAAGTGGTATAAATACAGCACTCCACTTTCGCGATCGAAAATTTCGGAGGATTAACTAAATCCGAACATTTTTCAGCAGTTTTTCGAGAATTTGTCTGAACTGAACAGAATGATAACCAACACTATTCACACTGTGTTTATATAATAGCTATCCCTACCCGTTATGAAATACGCATTCCCGTTTGTGTATGGGTTTTTTTTTGGCTTTGAGTATCAAAGAAATATTTCCACGGTCACCCACGTCGATCCCTTGATGAATAACTTATCTAATGCCAGCGACGAATTTCTATGAAAACACACGATTTTGTAAAGGAATATTACCTGGCCACCCATGTCGAATCCTCAATGAATAACTTCTTTTATTTTTCTAGACCACCCCCGACCCCCATTCACCTGTCACCATCAATCATCAGTTAATACAGCCCTGTCATTGCCACACCTGGCGTGTCTAACAATAGACCTGTCATGATTTATTACCTCCACACTTGGCATGTCTAACAATAGACCTGTCATGATTTATGACCTTGACCTGTCATGTTTAACAATAGACCTGTCATGATTTACGACTTCCGGTGAATCACTTCTACTCAGTACCTTTATTATTTATGAAATTTGAAAGGAGTGAAATTTCAAAGCATTCTTTTTAGCAACTGATTATATTATTGTTTGTCGTCTGAGCTAACATCCACATTTGATAAGGAAAGTGATAAAGTTTGAGAAATTATCGATCTGAATGCCGATAGCTGTTGATATCATGATAAGAATCTGTATGTGAAAATAAAACAATAATTAGAGGAAAATATGACCTTTGTGACAAAACTCAGCTGCCCGCGCGGTTTTTGAACCTGAGAATTTCGATATTTTCATTGATGCGAAATGTGAGAAAAATAAATTTTATAAGTTCGTTGTTTATATATATATATATATATATATATATATATATATATATATATATATATATATATATATACATATATATATATATATATATATATATATATATATATATATATATATATATATATATATATATATATATATATATATATATATATATATATACATTTGTTTTGAATTCCATGCTATTGATAAAGCTTGCACATACCCTTTCTTCACAACCAGATATAAAATCAATTGGAATTTCATATCATCCAAATACAAACTCTAGTATTGAAACCTTTTTCAAAATGCAAACTATCAATTCCTTGATATCTTAGAAACGCAAATTATTCAATTTTGTCAATGTGCCATCGCTATATAGAATTTGCGTGAACCTACTCAAATGTTTTCTGTATTTATTTCAATTTTAATCCATGTTTAAATGCGTAGAAAATTTATATCATTTATATCTGAAACCACTCCGCTGAATATTTGTATCTAATTCTAATATATTTTCCAGAAATTACACATATTCGATTCGAATTTTATAGTGCTCGACTGTTATATAATGGACAATTATTTTGATGATTTCCATACTTACTTTAAAAGTGCTAGAGAAATATTTCTTATTAATCTTTATGCTGAGCCTTAAATAGGGATGCAAAAAATGTTTTTACTCCCAATGTTTCCCCCTATCAAAATTCAAATATTTTACTAAATCCTACAGTGGTTAATAATAAGAATAATAATAACCTTTATTATTATTATAATTAGTATTATTTTTTTGTTTGTTTTTAGTGAGTAACCAGCAACATCCGTCTCACACACCCCGAGAATGCGTGCGGAATACTCCCAGGGTAGTCTATAAAAGATTTTTCCTCTCACACGAAAGTAAAAAAAAAAATCTTTATTAATCCTTTTAGACATTAATATTAATGTTAAGTATTTGTGAAGGTTTCGTATATTTGTCGTGTCCGTTTGAGAAAAATTTTTTAGAAAAGTGTAAATGTCATAGTGGAGATTTCCTTTTTGATTAAAGTAATTCCTAACTGAAGAAGACTACATATGTTGGTCGAAACGTTTTAATATAGTATAAACGAAAAATTTATGGAGTTTTAACTACCAATGCTGAACCAATATTCCCAAGAAAAATTCAATGTCCTAGAATATAGTGAAACGGTTCAAGAAATTTAAGAATTTTCAAGATTATATAATATATATATATATATATATATATATATATATATATATATATATATATATATATATATATATATATATATATATATATATATATATATATATATATTATATATATATATATATATTATATATATATTATATTATATATATTATATATATATAATTATATATATATATATATATATATATATATATATATATATATATATATATATATATAATATATATATATATATATATATATATATATATTATATATATATATATATATAATATATATATATATATATATATATATATATATATATATATATATATATATATATATATATATTATATATATATATATATATATATATATATATATATATATATATATATATATATATAATATTAAATATATATATATATATATATATATATATATATATATATATTCATATATATATATATATATATATATATATATATATATAGCGCTTCAGTATCAACCTGAGCCAATCGATGTTGTAAACAAAGCCGCTCCACCGCTTAATCGAAATGTATATCCAAATATTTTGGAAAATATCTTCCCCTTTTTCTTTTTTAACCATACAATAGCAAATATACACGCAAGATTTTCAAAAACAAGAAAAATACAAAACTCCTTGTATATGCATACATTGATTAACAAGTTTAGCCAATTAACTCTCCTAACAAAGATGAGCCATTGTGTTATATACATAAGGATTCTCCATACCAACCTGAGCCAAACATTGTTGCCAAATATAATTATGCAAAATTAGATGCAATAAAGAATAATAGATATATATATATTTCTCAACGTCATTATGTTTCATTAGGTTACATCTCCAGATATATTATTCCTACATGCATATTTTGGAAATTATTTGTAATTTAAGTGCATGGTAGATTACTACGAAAGCATTAAAAGTTTGGAAGACAATATTTTTTCATACATTATTCAAGATATACTGAATAATTAACACTCAGAAGGAAATCAACAATTCAATGAAATAGTATAGGAATTCACCAGTTGAACTGAAATGTGAAAACGTACTAAAAGTTGCATATGCAAGTATTTATTATCTTCAGAAAATTATCAATACATCTCAAACTTAACGATGTGTTACTAACTAACAGAAACAAAAAAGACAAAGAAACTGAGAATAGAATTCTGAGGCAAACACATAAAAAAACAAAAATAACACTCAAATTGGTAGGTAGGTAGGTAGGTAGGTAGGTAACTTTAATTTATTCGGAAAGTTTAGACGTGTGAATATTTTAAAGTTTTGATGAAAGTCCATTTTCTGTTCTCCAAATGCGGATTTTTCTTTACAAAAGTTTTCACTTCACTCTGCTTTGGTGGACGTCATATGACCCAAAATGTATTATGTAACGAACAATGATAGGTGTAACTTCAAATTCAGGCCCTATGCAGACAATTTTGAGCCGTACATCAAAAAAACTAGTGGTTTTAATTTAAGAAGATGAGCTCTTCCGATACTATATTTCTCTTTCCGAGATGTAAATTCAATTCCCATAACTTTGCGAAAAAAAGGCCGATTGAGACGTTTTCTTTTTCAATTTTTTTGCGAACAGACATTTGAGAAGAAAAATTTAAAAAGTTTTCAATGTCGTATTTCGTAAATTTCGTAAATTTCCAAATATTGAAAATAAACTGTTGGTTTTCTAAAGAAACCTATAAATCGTTTTTCTCAAAATTTTTTTCTAGAAAACTATTATTGATTTCGCAACTTCTACTAAGCCTGGCCTAATGTCAGGATCTAATTTTTTTTTGAATTTTCATGTTTCAGTCATAAGTAGTTACTTAAAGTGAATGAAATTTGGGTGGATTTCCGCAAACGCCGCCATTTTTACGTAGATATTTCTAATTTTCATATAAATATCCTTTTCGGCACATATTGACATCTCTAGCGTTTCGTATTATACCAAAAGATCTGAATTATTTTTATCTGGGATTGTTTTTGTTGCAGAACAAAACTATCAAAATTTGGTTGATTTTTTTCCAACCGACGCCATTTTTATGTAGGTATTTATTGTTTTTTCATGGTTTTTGAAAAATTGCCGAACTCCACTGTTTCTGCAGATTGAGTTAGAGGGTTGAAAATTGGTACGTACATTGAGTTTATGTTGACTTAAAATCCTTTTTCGGTTTCATCATATAATCTCAACCGAGCTGCATTTCGTGGCGACTATTCCTTTCGAATTGCATCTCCATCTGTTTCGCCATCAGTAGGGGAGACCGGGTCCAAAAGTAACATTTTGTACTTTCGCCTTGGTTTCTTGTTAGGTGTTATTATTTCGGTGAAATTGATATAGCCATACATAAATTCCATTTATGTTCTATACATTAGCATCTTAAATTACCTTATTATTGTGTATTTTGCATGAATCACAGAAACTTTAAAAAAATTTGTCATTTGTTACTTTCGACCACGTTGGCGGGCCGAAAGTAACACGTTGTGGGTCGAAAGTAACAGGGCAAAGGGGTTTGTAATGAATATGATATGACATATTTAATCAAACAAATATTTATTGGAAAATTCAGTGTCAGTCTTCTCTATTCAGACTCGCAATTATGGCACACATAATTCATTGACGCATTCAGTACCTATGAGACCACATTTTGCATTCGAAACAATGTAAACTTTGCTCATTCAGTCGACTATTGCTAAAATTTTCTAAACAAACGAGGTAGAAGAAAATTTCGTCGTCAAATTCATTTTCCTTGTCTACAACTGCGCTAGTATTTCTAGCTTAAATTTTTTTCATATATCTATGCAATGTTACATGGCAGACATTCAATTTTTTGCTATGGCTCTAATTTTTTCACCATCATTAAAATGCTCTTCAGCCGCTTTTCGATAGACTTCCATGTAATTTGTTATTCGTGCGGTGGTTATTATGCGTTGTCGCGGCATTTTGTTGAAATAAACACACACACATAAAAAGTTTACTTAAAGTAAATCAATACGGGGACAAAAGTAACATGTTACTTATGTACCCATAGGGCTGCGTTACTTTTGTACCCTACATCATTTTTGTTAGAACATGAAAGATAACCTTGAAACGGAACATGCTAGACAAAAACGAATTTAAGCACTGTAAAATCAATCTAATCGAGTATCATTATGCAAATATTCAGATTAATATCATCCCTTTGATACTACATAAACATTAAATAAGTAAACGTCAAAAAATTTACTTTTGATTTGTGAAATCACGTAGCGTCCTCTCACACGTTCTAACAGTGCGTGGCGCGAGCGGCGATTGAATGCAACTGAAGGTGGCGCCACTAGCTATCACCTGACAGCAGCTAAGTGGTGTTTTGACAATTCTTTAAACCTACAGAGTATTTGTTACTTTCGACCCGCCGTTACTTTTGTACCCGGTCTCCCCTACGTGATACACTTCGCGAATTAGATTTTTTTTAAGATAGAAGTTTGAAATTTGGTATGTGGATTGAGTTGATGTTAAGGTGCATTTCTTCAATGGTTTCAACGTTTCTCCTCAACTACGATGCACTTTTTTTGGAATATAAATTATTTTCTACTTTTCAATTAGGTTTGCTTTTTGAGAATGATTTTTCAAAATATGATTCAATTCGCACTAGAATTGCATGTCGACGCGATGCATTTCGCGCGAAAAATACGACTTTAGTAATGGTCACGAGTTTTTTTAGAGTGAAATTACATCCAACTTTCCCATAGTGCATTTCGTCATGAAATGTACCTATTATCCAGGTTCTCCCATATTTCAATTTACTTGGATTCCGACTTTGCGTTCATTTACATTTTCCTAGTACAGTTATCGGTATAACAACTACATGTGAACAAAATAGTTTCTTCTAGAGAACAAAACTTTTATCAGCTTTTTTCCTTTCTATTAGTTGGTCATTCGACTACTTCTGTCAGTTCTTCTATAAAAAAACGGAAATATTCATAAAATATATGGAGGATTGAGACTTTAGTGGACTGTATAAATTTTTGAGAGTTGTTAAAAAATACCTTCAAATCCTACCTTATTGCCGGACTCAACCTTGGGTGTTGGATAAAAGTTCTTAACTTGGTGAAACTCGTTCCACTCACACTCTGGCCAGAGTTCCACTGTCTCCAATCGTAATTCCAGAAAATCTTGAAGTTTAAGCGGTGAAAGGGTGAAAATGGTGAAAATGAGGAGAATATGTAAAGTAGATATAACGCACTGGAGCACAAGTTAGTCGCAATTGAAAATTGAATTATATTTTTTTCACATGTGTCTTCAGAACATATGTCTTCCGCGCACAGCGATGAAGGAGAAATTTGAAGGCATATACGGGGGAAGACTGAATAAAATGATACTTAATATGAGGTGAAAATGAATTTGAAAAGGAATAGAAATAAATTGTTTGAAAAGAAAAATGAAAATTTTGAAAATATTATTATTGAAAAAATAATTTAATAATATTGCGCGGTCGCAACATACCGCCCACCTTAAATACGCAGTGTTTAACTGTCATCAAGTGTAAGAGGACAAAGTTTAATTACAGGTCGTTTAAGTATACTGTTATCAGCAGTTTTAACTGAAGCAACCCTAGTACAACCGTCTGCACCAGGATGCAACTCAACTATACGTCCCATTTGCCACTTACACGGTGGAAGGTTGTCCGATTTTATAAGGACTAAAACATTGTCTTTAACAGGCGTACTGGATATATGCCATTTACTTCTTTGATGTAAATTGTGCAAATATTCTTTTGACCAACGATTCCAAAAATCGCGATGCCATACGGTTCAAGAAGTTGCCAACGTGTAAGCCTATTGATGGGAAGGGCAGTGTTGTCTTGCTCTGGTAGAGCAGTGAGCGGTTCTAAGGTAAGGAAGTGGCCAGGAGTTAAAGCAGAAAAATCGTGGGGATCATTACTAACGGGCGTCAGCGGACGAGAATTCAGAATAGCTTCGACCTAGTAAGGACAGTATTAAGCTCCTCGTACGTGAGGATTTGTTCTCCACAACTTTGAGAAGATGTAATTTCGCACATTTGATTGCAGATTCCCAAAGACCCCCGAAATGAGGTTGCAGAAGCAGGGTTGAAATGCCAAGTGATTGATTCTGATGAAGCAGCTTTTGGCAAACAGTTCGTTTAAATGCCTATGAGCGGCGACAAAAATTGGTACCCACAATCGCTATATAAGTTGGAACAGCGCCCACGACGAGCAATGAACCTCTTTAAAGCAGCATGAAAGGCATTCATCGACAGGTCAGAAGCGAGTTCCAAATGTACAGCTTTGGTCGCGAAACAAACGAACAAGCAAAGATATGCCTTAGAAGCACGAATTCCTCGATGTTTACTCATAGTGACTTTGAAGGGACCTGCGAAATCAACACCCGCGTGGGAAAATGGTTTGAGGCGAGAAACACGAGAAGGAGGGAGATCGCCCATTATAGCAGGACCGAAGGACTGCGGATTATGTTTGAAACATGTCATGCATTTGGAGAGTACTCGTTTAATGGAGCGACGAAATGAAAGGATCCAAAACCGTTGGGCTATTAGAAACTGGAGTGTTTGTATACCAGCGTGAAAATAAGTTTGATGGAAATAAGAAATTATTAAATCGGTGAATAGGCTACGACTGGGAAAAATTGCGGGAAATTTTTTTGAAAAACAGAGCGGTGCTTGCTGAAGTCGACCACCAACTCTGAGAATACCTTCACTGTCAATGAATGGGGACAATTTGAGGAATGACTTTGGAAGTTTGCGGTTATTTTGAATATTGTGAATTTCATCTGTGAAATATGATGACTGAATATGTTTGACAGTAAGGAGAGAAGCGTTATGCAACTCGACTGAGGAGAGGCAACCGAATCTTTTTTGATGTGATGTTCGAGAATTATTGGAAAACCGAAGAATGTAAGCGAGAACTCGGGAAAATCTTGAAAACGAAGAATGTTTCCCTAGCAAAGCATCGATTAAATGATGAGAGGGAATGAGATTGAGTGAAATCTGTCGTTCTTCCGCAATTACTCCAGGAGAAGCAGGGAATTCTTGAATTTCTGGTTGAAAATGACAGTTTTGAAGAAATGTGGGACCCGCCCACCATAGGGAACACTGAAGTAAATCTTTGGGAAGGGAACCACGAGAGCCAACATCAGCGGGATTCTCCGAGGATGAAACATGAAACCAGGAAATCGGGAGATGATTTAGAATGAATGAGTGCAACTCTGTTGCCAACAAAAGTTTCCACTTAAGTGGAGAAGATTTGATCCAGTTGAGGACAATAGTCGAATCTGTCCAGTAGAACACTTTCTTGATGTTCAATTCGTCTTGTAAACTTCGAATGACATGACTTGCCAGCCTAGCTACCAATACAGAAGCACACAATTCCCAACCTTGGTAAACTCAACTTCTTTGTAGGGGCAACCTTAGCCCTAGAAATAACGAATTTAACATGACAAACCTCATGATCCGTTAAGAAAACTCCGAGATAGATGACGCAGCAATAACCTCTTTCACTAGCATCTCCAAAACAATGCAACTCGTAGAAAGAAGACTCGCCAGTCAAAATTAACCGGGGAATATTTAATTCTTCAATGTAAGAAATTTCGTTCAAATATAGTTGCCACAATTTGACTATATCCGAAGAAGGGGTATCATCCCAATCGATTTTCATGAGCCAAATTTTTTGAATCAAATATTTGAGAATAAATGTTAGAGGAGATAAAAAACCAAGTGGATCAAATATACGGGCTACGTGGGAGAGAATATTTCGTTTGGTGCAAGTGCTCTTACTTGAATCTACTGAAAACTTGAAACTGTCTGAATTGGGATTCCATTGTAAGCCAAGAACCTTAACAGGAGTGGTGATCATCAAACTGAAGTGGATTATGGTTCAAGTCAGAAGGACGGTAAATGAGATAGCAAGGCAGGAGAATTACTGGTCCATTTTCGTAAGTGAAAACCACCAAGAGCAAGAAGATTTTGCAGTTCTTGTTGTAGAGATAACGCTTCATCTAATGAAGAAGCGCCATGAACAACATCGTCCACGTAAGTGCAGTTTTCAATAGCTTTTGCAGCTAAAGGATAGTTTTCTGCTTTCAGATCTGGCCAATTCAATCAAAGTGCGAATTGCAAGAAAGCCGCGAAGGGCCTAATCCATATGTGACAGTGAGAAGACGATATTCTTGAATACTTTCTTCAGGAGAAAATCGCCAAAATATTTTTTGGTAATTGCAATGGTCTGGGTGAACTGAAATTTGTCTATACATCATTTTTTATTGTCGGCTGTGAACACTACTAAATGAAGACGAAATAATAAGAGAATAGAAATCAGATCTTGTTGTAATTTAGGGCCAACTAAGAGGGTTTCATTTAAGGATTGTTGATGAGGTGGATGAGCGGAACCCGTTGAAGACAACCCTTTATTTTGTGGTTGAACTATCTGGACGCAAAACCGGATGATGAGGAATATAATAACTGAATGGATCGTGAGAAGATATACAAGGTTTCGCATGTGACCTAATTCAATATACTCTTTCATAAAGGAACAATAAGCAGCATAGATAGAAGGATCTTTGACAAGTCGTTTTTTCCAAAAATTTGAATTGCCGAATAGCAAGGTCTCTTATTCCAATAAATTCAGGATGAGCTGGAAAATTTTTGAAATGGCAGCATAACCATAAATCTACCTTCCGCATTTCTTGAGTGAGTTTCCAGAAAATATTCGCTCACACAAGGCATTTTCCTGAGAAACAGGAAATTGGTTTGAAATTTCTTCAATCTTCCCAAAACCTTTTAATTTGAAAATGAAGATCTTCAGATGAAGATTGACAAAAGAATGAAGAAACCGACTGATCATGAGAAGAGAAGATTTTCACCTTGCCATGAGAACATAACCCAATTTTGGTATTTATCGCATCAGGTTCGCCAGAGGCTCCAGTGATATGACCATCCTAAAATGATCTTCGAAAAAACATCAGCCCCAGAAAGTAAATCAACTTGGGCAGGTAGCGCAAACTGGGGATCAGCCAAATTTAATTTCGATGTATAGGAAAACGAAGACGAAATGGGTGAAGAAGGAAGATTATCACAAATTCTTTTGAGGACAACGGCTTCAATCTCGAATGATATGTTCGTATTGAAATGAGGCGTTATGAGGATTTGAAACATAACCAAAAGTCTCGAAGCTGTACTCATTGACTCTAATCCATTTTAGATTGATAGATAAATCTTTACTGTGGAAACGCTAGTTTTTTGGAGACAAACGTTGGGTAGTTGAACGACGTCATACTACCGGAATCTAATATGCACCGATATCTTTGAAAACGATTAAAGCTATCTAAAAGGTTAACTGTCGCTGTACCTAGCAGAACACTAGAAGCCGAGGACAAAAATCCTGCATTGATTGAAGGAACTCTACTATTTTTTGTCGAAGTTGAAGCGTTGGCATTAACAGAAGTATTATGAAGGTTGGAAATATTTGTCTGAGTTACATGCAACAACGTATGATGAGGTTGATGACATGTAAAGCAGGTATTCCTTGACTGACAGTTAGCTGTCGCGTGTTTATTGAGGCAATTGACACACAATCTTTCGCGCTGAATCAGTTTCATTCGTTGATGAGGATTTATACTCAGCAATTTTGGACACCAAATGATTCGATTTACATAAGTGACATGTAAGAGTTGACGACTTAGAGGCTTGTGAAATGAATGCTGATCCAGAGGTAGTGTTATTGACATTGAAATTTCTGCGTATGAGTTTGGACGGCTTTCCTAAATTCACATTATCCAAAGCATGACACTGCTTAGAAAGAAAATCATAAAGTACTTCATATGTAGGTATGTTTGATGAATTATGAAAAAGTTCGAAACGTGAAGCAATTGAAATATGAATACGATTCATCAACAATCTGCATTGTGTGACAAAGTTCCCATAAATCGTTCAAGTTTAAGTTGAGCAGTGCCCTTCTTATTTTCTTCAAATTTATCTAAAAGAGCTCTTAATTCTCTAGGATCATCTGTTGACATTTTGTGACTATTTTCAATTTTTGACCAATATGCAACAGCTAAATGGCCGCGTATTTTTGATAACGCTCAACTAAGGTTTCATAAGCTATTTCATAATTCAACGATGTCATAGGCAATGTTTGAATGAGTGAAAAGGCAGGACCTTTTCAATGAATTAAAAAGATAATTGAATTTTCGATTGTACTCATCTTTTATTTTAATGAATAAGCATGAAGGTTGCAATACCTCATAGTCTTTTTCCTTTGATTCTTTTGTTGTTTACATTTAAGATCAAGAAAAGATTTGTTTAATTCTCAAAATTTATCATTGAACTCTTTTTCTAATTGCTCCTGTTCTTCGAAATTAATGCCCTCCGTAACGTCGGCAACTCCTATGATGGAATTATGATAAGAACAGAAATCTTGTTTTGATCTGATCAATTTCACTCACTGATACTTCCAACAAAAGAAACAAGATTTGGATCAGTTTCAGCACGAACCGGCTATTTCAAAAAACCTCATCCAATGAATTAAATTGAGTTTGTCGTAAATTTATAATTTTCCTCAATTTGTCTGTCATAATGAAAATAAAAACAGTAATAATTAATTTGAAACAAATTGAACTTATTAATTTGTGAAAATGAAAATGAGAGAGGTTAGAAGAAATATGTAAATATTGTGAATAAATCCGCGCTACGTACTGGTATGAACACCGAAGAGCGGTGCGCACTGCGTGAATAAAATGGGATGTACGCTGCAACGTCGCCGTCGGTCGTAACTTGAATTTATAATTATGAATGAATTATCTTGATGAGATAAGAAAATTATTGAAAAGTGAAATCACCCAACATTAAGTATCTCGTGCCCCGAATTGGACCAAAAAAATAATGGAGGATTGAGACTTTAGTGGACTGTAGATAATTTTTGAGAGTTTGTTAAAAAAAAATAACCTTCAAATCCCTACGCTTCATATTGCCGGACTCAACCTTGGGTGTTGGATAAAAGTTCTTAACTTGGTGAAACTCGTTCCACTCACTCCTGGCCAGAGTTCACTGTCTCCAATCGTAATTCCAGAAAATCTTGAAGTTTAAGCGGTGAAAGGGTGAAAATGGTGAAAATGAGGAGAATATGTAAAGTAGATATAACGCACTGGAGCACAAGTTAGTCGCAATTGAAAATTGAATTATATTTTTTTCACATGTGTTTTCAGAACATATGTCTTCCGCGCACAGCGATGAAGGAGAAATTTGAAGGCATATACGGGGGAAGACTGAATAAAATGATACTTAATATGAGGTGAAAATGAATTTGAAAAGGAATAGAAATAAATTGTTTGAAAAGAAAAATGAAAATTTTGAAAATATTATTATTGAAAAAATAATTTAATAATATTGCGCGGTCGCAACAATATATAAATTTTTTGAGTTTCAGCCATTTTCCGGGAAAATGGCTAGGAGAATCTTTGAAAAATATACGATTTAAATTGAAGCAGATGGCTACAAGAGGAACAAGTTATACTTGAAACATTTTTCTGTAGGCGAATACTTATTTATATTTTCCAATATTTATGCCAAAAGCACCCGAAAAATATAAGAATATATAAGCATATAATATAAATTTCCGGAAGTTTCGGCAGCCAAAAAATTGATTTGTAGATAGTACCAATCACTAAATATCCGAGTATATACTTTTTCACCTGTTTTCAACGATTTCACTGTTTCATCCTTATTTTTCAGGACTAATTATTTTTGTATCATCTATACTCAGTAGAAGAAATCGATTTATAGCAGTGAATTTGATCTGAAGGGAAACGTACAAAGAAAAAATAGACAAAATTTTCATGAAGCATTTCCGGTTTAGTACATTAATTCAAGGTATTGTAAAAAATATACCATGATACGTAGTAAGACAATGCGGGATTTCAGAAATACTGTGCTTTGTTCATACTTCAAAAAAGAATATGCACCTGTACGTGTCTATTATCTAAAACGTGTAATGAATAATTTGTGAATTTTATTCCAAACTTCAGCAGTTTGCAGTACAGATGAATCTTGCCGAAAATGAAAAATTTGTATTTGTCAAATATTTAGTAAGTCTGTTTCAATATTCTACTCAGGATCATCAGAATTTAAGGATAATCCTTTTTCATATCCAAATTTTATACGAGTTGTTGCAATGAATCACGATTTTTTTCTGAAGAAATCAAAAAACCAGATTTTTTCCATTAAATCATGATTGTTTCGATCTTTATCAATTTATACTGTTTTTTTCATTGAATATGGCCATAATAAATTATAAAATCACTTATTTTCATTATTTTGTCTCTATTCGCCCGAAAATATTTGTTATCTAGATGTACAGTTAGAAAATCTACTCGGCGACATACCAAATCACTTGTATTGACATGAAATTTTTTAGCGGATTTTATAATAAAATTATTCAAAAAATCAGTTGATTTAAATCACGCTTCAAATAATGATTCAAATCGTCGAAACCTTGCCAGTGGGGCTTTCCTGATATTTCAAAATTTCTGAAAATTATGAATTTTATTGAGTTAGTTGACTTTCTATCGCTGTTGGATAACATCTTAACAATGTAGAAAATTATTAATTTGTTTTTAATTTGATCGGCTATTAGAGTTTTTTTTTTAACTATTATTTATTTGAAGTACCTACTTCTCTGTTTGAAAAATTTTTCTGATTTACTTATACACATAAAAATAAAATTGTTGACTTGATATGAGTATGATAAGCACGACTTTTGTTTATAATCAAAATATTTGCCAAAATGAAATTCAATACTCGCGAAAAAATTTTACAATAAATATCTGAGATGTCTAGATTTCTTGGAGTGTAGTTTATTTATGAATCATGAAACCAGCTAATCGGACGTTTATAATAAAATCAATGTAATTTTTAAAAAAAATTCAGAATTTATTTGGAAATAATTTTTTTTGCTGTTGAGTTTGTATATCATGAAAACATACTTCATTGATAACCCGGAAGGATTCTCATATTTTCATCGAATGTAATTCGAGAATATGTTCTCAAGTTAATTTTTCAGTCAACTCCTAAGATTTTACCTGAAGGCTCACGCAAACAAAATTTGCGTACTTTTCATACTATTTAATATTCAGTATTGAGATTTTCTGAAGAATATCTAGTTCATAGCGTTTGAAGTACCCGATTACAATCACATCGGATGAAAATCGAATTTCAAGGTTAGGGCAAGTAAAAATTACGTTATCCCTCCAATTTCTGAAATCTAGAGATCAGAAATCATCAGGAACATAGTACGCACTAGTGTCACTAGTAGCCAATTGAAAAAATTTAACGGTTCATACAATTTTCTGAAAGATCGTTAATTTTTCTAAGAAATGGAAATAAGGAACAAAGAAATCGAATAGGTACATTAAAGTGAGATTTTCCCGAAAAACCTTCAGAAACATATTTTTAGAAAAATATCGTCTTTTAGAAAATTGTATCAAACGATCAATATTGACGTAGTAGTTATGAATGAAAAAGTGCATCACTACTCCTAAATATACACCAAGTAATAAGGATATTTTGAAAAAGAAATTCGTAGCGTTTCTACATACAGAACTAAGAATACACACAAACAATGCAGCCCTTATTATTTGACTCAAGATTGACAAGCGCTGGCGCTCTCTTAGTAAAATATAACTTGGAATCATTTAGATTCGGAGAATAAAAACAAAATAGATTAAGTTTATTCAGCTGCATTGTTGCAAAATATAATGGCTCAAGTTGGTATGAAGACTCTGATATACATTTTCAATAATTCAGCTACAACAGCGCCACAAATGGTAAAGAGTCAAACTAAAATTTTCAGCATGAATACCAAGCTGAGCCACTCGTTAATGCTAAATAACTCAATTCTCCCGCGTTTTTTTATAATCTGAATCTTCTGAGAGAAAGCGAAAGGGGTGTTCTATCTAGTATTTCGCTCTTGCAAAAATACAGCCAGTTGCTATTGGGTGAGAAACTAGAAACAAACCTGAGCCGTATATGTGGCTCGGCTTTGCGAGCTGGCTCGGATTTGTTTGTGGAAAAACGGTTAATTGGCTCAGGTTGGTATTGAAGCGCTATATATATATATATATATATATATAATTATATATATATATATATATATATATATATATATTATATATATATAAATATATATATATATATATATATATATATATATATATATATATATATATATATATATATATATATATATATATAGGTCGATAATTCAATATATCATGAATCTCGTTTTTTTAATACGGGAATTACAATGGAAAAGTTCAAGGATGAGGAAATATGCGCAGAGTGCTTAGCAATATGGGCTTAAGCAGCTTTTAGTATCTTAGAAGACAATAAGTCTACACCGGAATTCTTTTTAACGTACAAGATACGCACTTTGCATCACCATAATACTGTTTCAATTTCAGGTCAGCAATCGTGGAAAAGTGTGTACCAAACACCTACTAGCCCGCCTGATTCAATTTGTTATTCAAGCAAAATTCCGTTTTTTAGTTACTTTACGATCATGGATAACATTCGTACATAGCAAATTGCAAAGAATCAAAAAATATTTTGAAAATTATATCTTTTATATGTCCGAATTAAAATACATATCGCAAGTTCGGTATTTGCAAGCATCACAGTGGAATTATCCTAGGCAAATTCATTTATAATTCTGACTCAACGCAGTGGTGCTCTATTTACAGGCGTATATAATAGAGAAGCTTTAAATAAATCTAACATTATAACCCTGTGGTCTCTAAAATTTGCTTACGCGACATCAATTTTTATTTGATCATGATCAGCATTAGTCAGGATATAGTCAAGTTTCGCATTACTTAGTTTAACAGTATCATAAACGAATGACCTTGATGGTACCATTGAAGTAACCCTAAGTTTAAAGCAACTAAGTAAATCACTCAAGCAATTTCCTAGTACTGCTGTCACTGTCCAAATAATCAATATTGATTTCAGCGCACAGAAACAGGAAGTCAATTCTCGCGCTACAATATTGAAGAATATTATATAATTTGTCTAAAATTGCATGTAGGAGACCTGTAGCAACTGACAATGCCCAACTTACGATTCGGTAAAGATACTCTTACGCCACACACTTCGCAGTGTATCTCTTTCGAAAAACTCGATCTCCAACGCTGATATCTGAAGGCTGGACTTTACATAGATCAAAGTACCTCCATTCTTTTTAGGAAACCGACCGAAATAGTCGACCCTGTTTTTAACCAGGGATTATCATCATTGAAATATTGTCGTTATGGCACCACAACACTAAAAATATCAGGGGATTTTTCACATTAAAATACTGTTAAATCTTCTTCTTCAAGTGCCTTACCCGGTTTCGGATGTAGGCGACCTCTTTACAACTATTTGAGTTGTGCGAGTTATAGATTTGGCAATGTGAATTCGGTTTTTAAAAAGAAGACTTTATTAACTTGTTACAATATTGAAATTAAATCTAAGTTATAATAATGAACTATATGTAATGGTTCTTTAACCAAGGCTAAGTTAAGAATGAATATAATATTGAAACTGATGAACTCTTGTTCCCAAGTATCTGAAGCATACAATGAGTTCTGGGAATGGAAAGATGATACTGCTACATTGACACCAGTGTCTTCTACCGTGAGATCCCAGTGGCGGATC
>JARQZK010005280.1:0-66404 GCA_030704885.1 Cynegetis impunctata | reverse complement strand
CATCGTTTCTGAAGATATTTTTCCAAACTTCTGAAGTGATGAAAGTTTCGACATTATTAGTAGATTGTCACAACGTTACTGTCAAATAGTAACCATGACATGCTTAGCAAATACCAATGGGAATCAATGTACAAGGAACATTTTCACAAATAAGTGATCATAAGTCCGAAACTTGACTAGTTAGGTATAGGTATGATATACATAGATAAAAAGGAAATTCTAGCAGCTTTCCGAATTTTCAATAATATACAGGGTATTCCATTTGAAATAACCAACTTATAGTCACTTTTTCAAGCTAACGAAATAACTGTATTTTTTGACCACCCTGTATTGAAATAACGAAGATTAGGCTGAAGTGTAGGAAGCCCCCAGGTATTAACAAACTTAAACCGAAATTTCGATATCATTGTATTTCTTAGCTCAAAGATATCAGAGTTTTTAAAGGTCTTGATTTCCGACGAAAAAAACGAAAATAATTTTTATTTCGAAAACGGTAACAGATAGGTATAGGGAAATATTATGAAAAGTTGTTAGGAAATTGTTGGAGATTCTAAAAATAATATAATATACAGGTGGTTCCATTTGAAAAATCAAAGTTGCTACTACTTTCTTATAGAAGTGGCAACACCGCATTACCGAAGTAACGTAGAGAATGTCCGATTATGCTCTCCATTGAATTTTCAAAGTGATCCGTTGTATGGTTCTCCAGAAACGTCTTATGTGCCATCCACCGTGAATCACCCTGTATATATATATATATATATATATATATATATATATATATATATATATATATATATATATATATATACACATATATTTTAATTATGTTTACCTGCATTGTATAGATATTTACTTGTATTTTCTAGCAATAACAGGCTTATTGAATTAGAAAAATGACCTTATTGAATTGTTAACGTTTCGTCATGTAAATTCATGACTTCGATTTTTCGACAGGTATGCATATCATGGTTGTTTGGGAATTTTACATTCTTAAGGTACTTTTTCTGTATAATCCAGTGGCGTCAAGAAATTTACAAAAAAAAGTGCAATGTCGAGTTATGACCTCAAGATGAAATTTTTCAAATGGGAATTATAGTTGGCTGAAGTTTGGTTGGAACGGATTTTTATCCACTTTCTAACGATGTATCATTTGTCGAGTCGCGTTTAAAGTCTTTAATAGCGAGAATAATATTTTACTACATTACCTTTTTTTTGAGATATATTAAAATATAAGACAACCTAATAAAGCTATTTTCAAGAGATTTAAAAAAATTCATTTGGTTGCGGATTATTCAACAAGCCAAGAGCAAAAAATTTGATATTTACATCTAATTTTGTAAGACATTACTTTTATAAAAAAATAATAGATATTACAATAAATATTCAAACTGATGTTCATTATGGTTGATACATAAATAACATCTATTTATTACATTCTAAACTGCATTATGCATATATATATATATATATATATATATATATATATATATATATATATATATATATATATATATATATATATATATAATAATAATATTTATTCTCAATAATTATTGATACACTTCAATAAAAATGAAAAAGTCAACAAACCGTTACAAACATCGATACTATTGATTGATTCTACAAAAAATGCTGTAAGTTGTTAAAGAGCTTTATACCTGCATACTGCGGACCCTTCTCTCTCAAAGCCGAGCAGTTAATTGGATATAAATAGGGAAAAATTTGTCTAGTGTTGTTTCTGTTTTTGCACTCTACAAAGTAGTAATCATGCTTATGGAGAAACAAAAGCAGCCTGTAGATATAAAGGCCATATATGGTCAGGAAGTCATTTTTCCTGAAAGAGTTTCGACATGAGTCCCTGTAACCCATTCCCAAAATTGTGCCCATTTTTGGAGGACAAAAATTTTCTCTGCATAGATGAACCACCCCAAAAAATGATACAATATGAAGCTACAGATTGAAAATTAGCATAATAAATGACTCTTAGCACATCCGATTCAACTTGTTTTTTTAGTATATTCAGAGTATATATCATGGAACAAAGTTTTCTTTTTAGTTGGTCCATATGAGGATGCCACTTCAATGTATTGTCTATTTGAGCTCCCAGAAACTTTGCTTGTTGGCTGATAGTTATTTTCCTCAATATTACTCAAAACAGACCTCAATGTCTCGGTTGCAGAGGAGATGTTTGCAGATCGGACTAAAATGTTTGTATCATCAGCATAAATGATTGGTTGACAGTTTTCTGCTGGTAGCTATTTGGTTATATCATTTATGTAGACAATGAATAGCAGTGGTCCTAAAATGCTACCTTGAGGTACTCCCATATGGGACACTAGTTCATCTGAGATATATGTTACTCCTTTCACAGTGACTGAAACTTTCTGTTTCTGATTGGTGAGGTAACTTTTTATGAGATTTAGTTGTTTATCTCTTATTCCATATAGTTCTATTTTTTTAAGTAATATTTTATGGGACACACAGTCAGAAGCCTTAGATAGGTCAAGGAACAAGGCAGTTGGAATTTCACCCTTTTCAAATGCCAAAATGACAGCTTGAGTTAATTCATAGATGGCAGTTTCCGTATTTTTTTTACTTACAAAACCATGTTGGCTGTTGTGGATAACATTAAACTTTTTGAAGAATTTCAGAATTCTGACAGATAGTATTTTCTCAAAAATTTTGGAGAAAGAACTCAGTAGACTGATAGGTCGGTAGTTACTAAATTCATCAAAGTCGCCTTTCTTATGTATAGGTTTGATAACTGCTATCTTAAGAGCATCTGGAAAAATACCTTCTTTAAAAGATAGATTCATAATATGACTAAGAGGTCGAGCTATTATGTGAATAGATTTCTTCACAATACTTATGGGAATGCGGTCATAACCACTTGAGCCCTTGTTCTTCATTAATTTAACTGCTGTGATAATTTCAGATTCTCCAATATCAAAGAGATAAAAAGATTTTTGTATACGTGTAAAAGTTTGACTGGGACTGTTTCTTGATGGCAAGTTACTAGTTAAGGAAGGAGCAATATTAATAAAAAAATTATTGAAATCATTAACAAGCTTATATGGACCCACATGTTTCATTTCATTAAGAAAGGACTTTGAGCTATTTTTAGTGAGTTTATTTACTACCTGCCATGTTGCCTTTGATTTATTTGGAGCATTCATTATAGCTGAGCTGTTCTCGTAGGAGTTATAGGTAGATTTAAACTCTTGTCGTACTTGAGATACTGTGAAAAGTTTATCTAGGATGTTCATCATATAACTAATTTGAGGGGTGTTTCTGAAGGAGTGTTTATAATTCCTCAAAACTACACATTTCAGAGGGAAACTATCATCGAAAATTTTCTTGTAATGATCTGAAAAAGAATTCCACATTCCATTAATGTTTTTGACATCTAAACTGTGAATTTCATCCCAGTTTGTTTGTGTTAAAGTAAGTAGAAAATTGTCTGTAGTTTTTTCATTTATATCTCTAATCCAAATCTTATCTGACTTTGTGTCCTTAAGTTTATCCTTGAATGTGAATATTAATGCCTTATGGTCAGATATGTGATTTTCAATTATTTGAGTGGAGCCCTCAATATTTGTTAAAATGTTATTCAAGCAAGAGTTTGATACTGACCTTGTTGGTTCATGTATTTTTATTTCAATATTAAACGTATCAAGAAGAGCCAAAAAATTTTGGGATTCCCTTGTATCAACAAGTGTGTTAATATTAAAATCTCCCTCAATTATGAATTCAGCCTTTTCTTCAATACAAATTTCTAAGATCCTTTTAAGCTTTTCAAGAAAAATTTCTACATTACTGTGTGGAGGTGAATTAGGCCTATAAATACAAATTACTAGAACTTTAGAGTTTTCAATGTTAATTTGAGCAGCACAACACTCTATAACATGAGGAACATTTAAATGATTTATATCGTCCCTTCTGTTAGACATGTATGGAATCTTACAAAAAATTGCGGTTCCACCATGTCCATCTTGTTGTCGACAGAAACTGGTTGCTAGATTATAACCATGTAGCATATAAGCCTCAAGTTGTTCTTTGGATTTCCAGTGTTCCGAAACCATTAATATTTCCAATTCATGTTCATGCGAAAAGAGTTCAAGGGAATTTAGACAGTTTCCAATGGATTGAATGTTCTGGTGACCTATGGAAACAGATTTAAATGTGTTATCTTGATATTCTATCCTCTTGTTTGTTTTTTGGTTCCTGACTGAAAAAAATTTCCAAAAGAGAATTCTCGCAGAACTATCCCCTCAGGCCAGAAGGTTTCATTATATACCCTCTTGAGGGAAACTTCATTTGGGAACCCAATACTAAATGCAGAGTTCTGGCCGTTTGTTTCGAGTTTTTTTACTAATATTTGGTCGTGATCTTTCACTTCCTCCAAGTATTTCTTTAAATCATCTTCTGTTACTTCCTTACCAGCAATTCTTCCAACATAGATCCACTTACGTCTGGTGGCACCTTTGAATGTGCTTATTTTTATCATTGTTGTATGTACCTTTGCATACTAATTCTGTTTTCTTGCTAGATGAGGTTGATTTTCTTTTATTATGGGCAACTGTTGTCCATTTTTCAGATATTCCATCAGTATTTTTATCTTCATTATTTATCATTTTCATCTTTGACATTATATATATATATATATATATATATATATATATATATATATATATATATATATATATATATATATATATATACAGGGTCACTCACGGTGGATGGTAGGTTAGACGTTTACGGAGAACGGGACATGAGATTATTCTGAAAATTTGGTTTCATGGGTAATTGATTTTGCTCTATCGATCTAAAATAATAGTGGCGCTGCGGCGTTGCCGCTCATACTAAAAAGTAGCAGCAACTATGAAATTTCAAATGAGACACCCTATATATTATTTCATTTTTTGCTTATCTACCATTTTCCAATTGTTTTTGTATGATACTTCCCTATACCTATCTCCAGAGGTTTTCGAGAAATTAAATGGTTTCCTTATTTTTTTGTGCAAAACATAGCTTCAATTAAATGTTCATTACTAAGGTATTCAGATTCGTAGAATGCTGAAATTTTAGGTGTAGTTTACCAAGTTCCGACGTATTAGGAATATTCTAAGGACTTTGTTCTCCATTATACAGGGTCCTTCAAAATTTTCTATTTTAACGATAAATACAAAAATAGTAAAAAGTGCATTTTTTAAAATGTAACACCCTGTATATTATTGAATATCTCGAAAGAAAATTGAAATTTCTTTCAAATGATATATCATATTCCTATACCTAAAAGGTCAGGTTTCCGAAATAAAAGCAAGAGTCTATAAAAATCGGATTATTTAGCCATATTTTGTATTAGGTAGCTATGAAATGTCAAGAAAGATGTCATTATGAAAATTTGACAATTAGTCCATCAACAATAAAACGTTCGCGCGTTAATTCAAGAAAATTTGATTTGAAAACAATCAAAATGGAAGGCAATAACTTTTCTCATGAAGTTTTGATGAAGTTATTTATTGTACATGGTCAATGTGACCAAATAATAGCAAGAACATGCAGAAAATTCAATAAAATGTATACCTATTGGCAACCAATAAACGAGAGAAAATTTGTATGTTTACAAAATAATTTTATCACTTATGGGTCAATACTGAAAGCGAAACGAAATTTACTAAACTAATAAAAAACAATTTGCGTTACGTAAAATAACATAACATAAGTGTTTATGTTATGTTATTAATATATTAAATTATTTTGTAAACGTACAAATTTTCTCTCGTTTATTGGTTGTCAATAGGTATACATTTTATTGAATTTTCTGCATGTTCTTGCTATTATTTGGTCACATTGACCATGTACAATAAATAACTTCATCAAAACTTAATGAGAATAGTTATTGCCTTCCATTTTGATTGTTTTCAAATCAAATTTTCTTGAATTAACGCTCGAACGTTTTATTGTTGATGGACTAATTGTCAAATTTTCATAATGACATCTTTCTTGACATTTCATAGCTACCTAATACAAAATATGGCTAAATAATCCGATTTTTATAGAAACTTGCTTTTATTTCGGAAACCTGACTTTTTAGGTATAGGAATATGATATATCATTTGAAAGAAATTTCAATTTTCTTTCGAGATATTCAATAATATACAGGGTATTACATTTTAAAAAATGCACTTTCTACTATTTTTGTATTTATCGTTAAAATCGCAAATTTTGAAGGACCCTGTATAATGGAGAACAAAGTCCTTAGAATATTCCTAATACGTCGGAACTTGGTAAACTACACCTAAAATTTCAGCATCCTACGAATCTGAATACCTTAGTAATGAACATTTAATTGAAGCTATGTTTTGCACAAAAAAATAAGGAAACCATTTAATTTCTCGAAAACCTCTGGAGATAAGTATAGGGAAGTATCATACAAAAACAATTGGAAAATGGTAGAGAAGCAAAAAATGAAATAATATATAGGGTGTCTCATTTGAAATTTCATAGTTGCTGCTACTTTTTAGTATAAGCGGCAACGCCGCAGCGCCACTATTATTTTAGATCGATAGAGCAAAATCAATTACCCATGAAACCAAATTTTCAGAATAATCTCATGTCCCGTTCTCCTTAAACGTCTAACCTACCATCCACCGTGAGTGACCATGTATATACATATATACATATATATATATATATATATATATATATATATATATATATATATATATATATACAGATAAATATATAAATATACATATATATATATATATATATATATATAATATATATATATATATTATATATATATATATATATATATATATATATATATATATATATATATATATATATATATATATATATATATATATATATATATATATATATATATATATACATATATATGAATGAATATTTGAAATGGAATTCACACAATCTATAAAATTTTGTCTAAGTTCATTTATATTGCTACTGGTTTTCTTATATAATTTGTCTTTTATATATCCCAAAAGAAAAATTCCAGTGGCGTTAAATCAGGTGATAGTGGAGGCCACTGGACCATTATTTCCCATTCAGTTATTTCCAAAATTAGTATTCAACAATTCTGAAACCCCATACAAACATCAAAATTTGCCCACCCTGTACATACCTATAATTTACAAGTGAAAAAAATATTATCTAGATTCTAGAAGAAAAAACATATTGTTTGAACTTAATTTACAGAAACAAAAGTACCTTTATCTTTTATTTAGATTTATTTTTTTATCTCCATCATGTTCAACGAACTCGTTCCCAGAGGATATTGACTACATGACGAAAACAAACCTAACATCTCCCCCCGCCACTGTGACCAAGCGTAGTAGGTATTTTGAAGACCCCCTCCAACCAGAACGGGTCACGTAGTTTGGGTATGTTCCCTATATATTGTGTTTTCACATTTCTTTTAACTCAATACTTAACTTCCAGTTAACTCTACCAAGTATTTATTTTGATGGTGAATGTATATTATCAATCTAAGATTATCACATCTTCAAACTATTTTCATGATTTAATATATTGCATACCTATATGCTTATTGTGATAACTAGTCTTAAATTAAATAAACAATAAGTTGCAATAACAAAAAATAATTCTGAAAAATACATTATTGTAACGGTCAATATTTCTGAATATTTGATAAAAAATCAGTGTCAATTACATCAGTGAATTGAGATTCAGTGTAATTACATTAATATTGAATAACTCTGAAAATGACTCACCTCACAGAGATTGTTTGATCTTCGGCTTTTAAATTATTACAGTATTGATGAATCCATGGATAAATCTCATATTCATCTACCACCTTACATAAATTCAGTACAAAATTTGAAACAATCAACATAAACATATTAAACTCATTGCCTTCACATGAAAATCCTTTAACAGAAATTTCAAATGCTAATCTGCCTAAACCAGCTCCAGGAACCAATATGTTTATCAATTTTCTATCAAATTCATCTTCAGGAAATTGGAATTCAATTTCATCAATTATCGGTAGGTAGCATTGATTTCGTTCATGAAATCCCATAGAGCTCCAATCTCGCATTAATTGTTTAAAGACAGATTGTACTTTGTCCAAACCTGGAATATTAAACTGGTGAATCAGTGTGCCAACAAGATTCATTTTTGATAGTGAAAGCGATTTACCTTCTGAAAGAGTACCAACTTCTGTTTCTGAATGGCTATTCCCAGTAGTAGAATAAATATTACCAAATATTGATAAAGCGTCCTTTAAAATTACTGGAATTATTTTCGAATTAGCCTCGATACAATCTATAAATAAATTTAAATCCTTGAGGTAATTTTTTAACCAATTTTTGTGATGTCCTGGCAAAGTCAAAACTGCTCTTTCTTTACTTTTGATTCTGAGAAGAGACTGTTCCCTGAAAATTAATTCACCTTTAATTCAATTATATGTAATGAATTTTTACTAGATTCGATAAATTAATTAGATATGTAGCTTACCTATAGCTACTGAATGTATTCAAAACAGAATAAAAGTATTTTCTGTCTTCATTTTGCTCTGCAAGAGCTTTCACCATTTCGTTACTCATGTTGTATGCTAAATTATTTGCTTATAAATAAAAATTTCAAAAAAACATGTGATTCCGCAGTAGTAATGTTACATTTAATTCACCCTTTTCATATTTTAATGAGTATCAAACTACACACGATGAAACATGAACGAACCGGACTGAGAAATGAGTTGAACTTAACTAACTGTGAGATTAGGAGATTACTGAACAATAAAAATGTAACCTTCTCTCCTCTTTGTTCTTATTCTTCCTTTGTTTTCTTCACTTCCATTATCATCTTTGCTATCACTCAGATTCCACATCATTCAGTAGGTTCATTCATAGTAATTTCTAGGCAAATAAAACAATCAATCCATAGTGATAAGTGCTGAAATATATATATATATATATATATATATATATATATATATATATATATATATATATATATATATATATATATATATATATATATATATATATATATATATATATATATATGTGTGTGTGTGTGTGTGTGTGTGTGTGTGTGTGTAAGATCAGATAAAGGATATCGACCAATTATATACAGTTGATGCTTTTTTAATCTGTATTCATAATCTAGCTTTCGAAACTATTTTGTTTCAGCTGCCCTGAAGAAGAAGCAAAGTAGTGTCGAAAGCTAGTCTTTGAATACAGATTAAAAAAGCATTAACTGTATAGGTATCAGTAGTCGATATCCCTTATCTCAACTTGTTAAAGTTAGTATTATCGGTATTTAAACCAAAAAAAAAATATATATATATATATATATATATATATATATATATATATATATATATATATATATATATATATATATATATATATATATATATATATATATATATATATATATATATATATATATATATATATATATATATATATATATTATATATATATATATATATATATATATATATATATATATACGTTTTCTATCTGGTTTGGAGATATATGCCTGATATATTCCGGAAGTACCAGCATATGGCGCGTGACGTCACTGCTACTCATCTTCTGAATAATAAGGTAAGAGTAAAATGAACTGGATGGTTACCACATTCGGTAGATATAAAAAATATCCATGCCTCGAATAGAATTTAAAAAAAAAACATTGAATCAGTCCGATGTATCGTTATATAAACAGCAAATGGATTCGACAATGAATATCACTAATACAGCAATCCAGTATAAACCGTCATTTATTAAAGTCATCTCGGAGAGTTGCTCATTAGGAATATATATATATATATATATATATATATATATATATATATATATATATATATATATATATATATATATATATATATATATATATATATATATATATATATATATATATATATATATATATATATATATATATATATATATGTATTCTAAAGAGTATCAGCGTATCAGTCTATTATTATAAAATATAATCAACATGATTTTATTACTAGGATATCGTGTTCCTGTGTTCTGAAGTTTGACTTTAGCTTTTAACATTCGGCTTTTAAATTAGTCATTGCTCTAATTCCAATGACTTGTTTAAAAAGCTGATTTTGGTTGCCTCTGTAAACATCAATTCAAAAATGGATCATTAAACACGTCATTCTAGAAGAGTAATTTTTCTCTTAGCTAACAACTAACAACCAGCTGATATAGATCGATTGTGAAAAGAAGAAGACCTTATTTCGCTTCGGCGATTGTCAAAATTATTTTTGAATAGTTTATGGGAGAGTAGGGAGAGAAATGTTGATTCAAATAATTAGTTTGTTTTGGAGTTAAATATAAATAAAATAAAAAAATGGCTCACCATTATATCGTTACAGCACATAAACCTACTGCTGTGACATCATGTGTTACTGGTAAGAATTTATTGTTTTTTTAAATAGCATCTAATATCATAACCTTCATTTCAGGAAATTTTACCTCCGCATCCGATCTGAATTTGATCGTAGCTAAAGATACCAGACTAGAGATATATTTGGTAACACCGGAGGGTCTCCGTCCTATTAAAGAAATTGGGTTATATGGTAAGGTAGCTGTGATGAAACTATTTCGACCACAGGTAATCTTCTAAAACCCTATGCTTTTCTTATGTTGCATATTCCGATAAACTTCTATAGTGACAATTAATCTTTAGTACCTTTTTAACTATTAATCTGTTTAAATTTTTCTTCCAGAATGAAGTGAAAGACTCATTGTTCATTATAACTGTTAGGTACAATGCAATGATATTAGAGTGTTCAAATGATAATGATAACTTAGATATCATCACTAAAGCACATGGAAACGTAGCTGACAAAATTGGAAAGCCATCGGAAACAGGAATTCTTGCTATTATAGATCCCAAAGCTAGAGTTATAGGCCTTAGATTATATGATGGTTTATTTAAAGTAATTCCCTTGGATAAGGATAATTATGAATTGAAAGCATCAAATTTTAGGTGGGTGCTAGACTAAAATGAATAATTTTGTGTCGTTAATAGAACCTTATTATTTCTAGAATGGAAGATTTAAATGTTTATGATGTAGAATTCCTTCATGGTTGTGCTAATCCTACTTTGATTCTTATACACCAAGATGTGAATGGCCGACATGTTAAAACTCATGAGATTTCTTTGAGAGAAAAGCAGTTTGTGAAGATTCCTTGGAGACAGGATAATGTTGAGACTGATGCTTCTATAATTATTCCTGTGCCTTCTCCTTTAGTAGGAGCAATTATTATAGGACAAGAAAGTATAATGTATCATGATGGTATTACTGGTATAGTGGTAGACCCTCCAGTTATTAAGGTAAGACAGTTTAAGTATTATTCTAATGAGTAATAACTTATTGAAATAAGTGAGCAATTTGTTGATAGTTATGCTAAAAAAGTTGAAGATTATGATATAGTGAATAGAAGTGAATACCTACTATTCCTTCATAGTCTGGTCCATATGTGTGTCTTTTGCTGTATATCTGTTGATGAAAGTAGCTATGCTATGTTTATACTTAAGTATATTTATGAGATGGCAAAACTATCGGAGTGTTTGAATATTGCTCTAAGAATATTTTAAAAAATTCTAAAGGATGTGATCTAACTTTCTGAGACATTTTCGTTGAAATATCAGAGTTGATTTAATTTATGTAATTTCCACAATCTGTCTTTGGAAACTATAAATAATATACCTTAGATAGTCCACTTGAAAGTGTACATGTGAGTAATACTGGTATGTATGTATTCTTATTTCAAATTAAAAATATTTTCCCGATTTCAATCACTTACTATAGTGAATTTATTTGAATATGAGTCTCATGATTTTTGAAGCGATTCTTGTGAAGAATTGCCAAAGAATTTGAACCTAGTATTTCTCAATACTCCCGTCATCCTTCAATTTTTTTCCGGTTTTCTCAAAATCGATTGAGAATGTTTATACCTCAGAAAAAAAGCGTTCCAATTGTAGTCTGTCTCATAAAAATGCTATCAATCAGCAACATACTGTGATATTTATAAGGAATATATTATCTACATTTTTTTGCGAATTGTATGGTAGATACTGAAGAATGGGAACTTACTCAAACTACCGACGTTATCGTTTGGGACAGTACCAACATGTTGAAATGGATAAAACTTTTCAATGCATTAAGTAGAATATTTTCTGTGGGAAGTGGATAATTGTGACAAAGATATATATATATATATATATATATATATATATATATATATATATATATATATATATATATATATATATATATATATATATATATATATATATATATATATATATATATATATACAGGGTGTCCCACCAGGAACTGCATCGATGGATATATGGAAAACTAAACATAGGAAATATCTGAAAATTTGGCTGTGTACTAATGTCGATGGGGGACATCCGGCTAAAATATTTTCAACGTGATGGCACTTCCGGTTATACCGGAAGTAGGTATCAGCTTGCTTATTTCAAATGGGACACCCTGTATATTATTACATTTTTGGATTCTTCACAAAATTCTAGATAGATTTTATATATAATGTCCTATACCTATCTTCAACTGTTTCGGAAATATTTGAATTTATTTGTCAAAAATTACGTATGCAGATCGAGTAATAATCATACTTTTCTTCAAAAAAAACGGTATTACTGCCCAATAAAGATAAATTTCCTAATAGAGGTGGTTCTGTTTTAGCATAAGATGAATAGTATTTTGACATTTAATATACAGGGTGCTCAGGAAAATATTACAAAAATGGATGTTGAAAAACTACAAAAAGTCCATTTTTTCAAATGAATACCTACAACTTTTATTTTTTATTCGATTCAGTATCAAAAATAAGTGCTACTTTGTATAAAGTTGCCTATTCATAAATCTTATAGTTTTCGAAATATTTGCAAATTAATGGTTTTTGGTTAAAAAAAAATGATTTCCTGAAATTTTGTAATAGTAGGCGTGGGATGCCATTTTTGTTCTCGGCCAGGTTACCATGAAAACAAATTCCAAAGAGATGTCATTATTTGAAAAATTATTATATATATTAACACAATCATGCCAAGTCGTTTGAATTATACAAACGAAGATTACCTGAATTTGTTTATTATTTATGGAGAGTGTAATAAAGTGATAACAAGAACATGTGATATTTTTGCTGCTCGGAATCCGCAAAAAACCAACCCATCTTATATGTATATATATAACCTTACCTGGAATTGTGCTTTCAATGAATAATGGACGTTAATAGTAATTTCACATCAACTTACCTCATAATATCATCCCTAATATTCTAGCTAGCCTCTTGATGGGGTGCCAGTACCTATTCCTTCATTTTCTTTCGATGGAATTGAATGTTAGGTTATAAAGTTACCTAGAATTGTATTATTCGTTTACCCTAGGTATGAAGACAACCTTCGACGAACCTCACGACGATGTTCCATTTGTAAGATTTCATTATCTGTAATTTGTGTTAGAACTTCTGATGTGGGGGGACTATCTGAAATTTTTAAACTGCTTTCCTTACATGAATATCATATGTGTAACTTAGATTATTTATTAAATGAATCTATACGAATTTATCAATTGTATATGAAATAATGATAATAAACAAAAGAAAGTTCGTTATCAATAGGTGAACTTATCATTTATAACATCGTAAAATAGATCCTAGTTGATCAGATCATGGTTGATACTCTGAATTTCAGATTCAAAATAGATATTTTTACTAATTTTGTGATTTTTTTCTAGTACCTTGTATAAGGTTAAGAAATTCCTTCTGAATTTAGTACAAGTATTGAAAGCTTTACTCGAAGAAAATGATACGAAATCAGCTTTATCTTATAACAGTTTGACTATTTTTTTTAAGTGTTCGGGTATGTTTCTCCAACCAATTTCCTTCAGAAAAAGTTGACGCTAAAACAGCATTCAAATAATTATTGAGTTTTATTGTAATCTGTGTTATGGTCTCGCATTTCACTATTGAGTGCGAAAGAGTTAAATAAAATATTTTAATTATTTCCACCTTATTACAGCAAAGTACTATCACATGTTATGCGAAAGTGGATCCAGGAGGTCTTAGATATCTTCTTGGTGATATGGCAGGGCATCTCTTCATGCTGTTTCTAGAACTGGAGTCGAGAGGAGATGGCACAGATGTAGTGAAAGATTTGAAAGTTGAGCTTCTAGGTAAGCATTAAGTTTTAGTTTAGTTCATTATATAAGTTTAATTCCTTAGAAAAAAATTATCCTTACTCTATTACAAACATTCATGAGCTTGCGCGCGCGCCAGACACACTCACGCACCACACTACACCACCTACTGGTAGGGTGTAGGGATATATGATATAAGCTGTGACATCTGTGAAATATCATGAATTGGTACAGCATAGAAAATATGCATATTTTCTGTCTACAGTTAAAAAAATTTTCGCTACATTGCACTTTGGTACTTTTTTGAATACATTTGCCATTTGAAAGTAACAGGTTCCATTCACTAATAGTCCAAAATCCTAGAGTCGCCAGACGTTACTTATTTTCTCAGCAATAATATGTATGGGATGAAGTAGTGTTCTTATGTACTTTCTGTGTATGGATACCTGCTACCTTATGCCGACGGCCAATTTCCAGGTATCAGGTGCTAAAGATGGCAAAAAACTCAACTCACTTTTCTTATTTTCTCAGTCTTGATTTTTATATATGATACTCAGGGACCTATTTCAATACCTTATGCAAGCAGTCAGACCGATCGTATGGGCCAACCATCCCGCCAGACACAAATAAAGTGTCCCTATGAGTATGACGGTATGAGCGAAGTGTCATGACAGTAATTATAGAAGGGAGATCGACGCGCATAGATAATCACTATCGCGCATATGGACACTTTATTTGTGACAGGCAGAGATTACTTTTGAAACTTGGAAAGTATGGCATATCAGGTACAGTTCTTAACTGGTTTGAAGACTACCTCCGTGACAGAAGACAGGTAACTAGAGTCAACAACGTCACTTCATCTGAACTAATGAATAATAGGGGTGTACCGCAGGGTAGTACACTTGGACCTTTACTCTTCCTCCTTTACATAAATGACATTGTCAGGGAGACAACTAAATGTAAAATACACTTGTTTAGGTATCAAACTGGACGAAATTGTTTTGCGAGAAGGTAATGTATATGTTGCCGAAATAGTATTGAAAATATTTTTGAATTCTTTCTCTTCAACTATTGCAAACGAGTGATAACCTTTGACTATAAATTTTACAATTTGTTCATCAAGCTGCTTTGTTTTGTTAATTGGTAATGGTCTCGTAGACACAGCGAAATTATGAATTTTTGGCTGTACTTGTAAATAAGTGGTTTGGCGAGAACTTGGGCCTGCTAGTGCAGTTATGTGACATAGAGAAGGCATAAGCTCTCTTGATGTGGAAGGCACAACATCTTGTCCTGCAGCTTGTGATTCAGCGCATCTCGGTAGGCCGATTTGAACTTGCGGATTTTCCGTTATTGAAGACTCAATGGGCACTGTTCGATGTATCTTTTTCATATGCCTAGTCAAATTACCACTACCACCCCCAGAATAGCTGATGGTTTTTAAGCAGTACTCACATTTTGCCTTATCATTATTAATTACGGAAAAATGATTCCAGATTTTACTTCTTTTTTTTGCCAGATCAGACATTATGAGTTATTGAGTGATAACAAAACGAAACCAAAATTAAAAATTAACACTACCCCTAGTTAAATAGTCAAATAGTCACTACGTTAATTTCAATATCCATGCATAATCCCAACACCAAATAAATTGTTAATTGTAACCCTATTATAATAAACAAACTCACGTTATAATATCAACTAAAACCACTAAAACATGCAAGCAAAACTTGAATATAAAATCACGTTTCGCGGGTCAAACCTCTACATATATCAGCATGATACAATAATATCAGCATGTCACTGATTCGATCTCAAACTGAATTCGATCTCGATCACGACGCGATCGATCGAGTTGACGACCCAAAAGACTGAGAGATGAGAGATCGAGTTCGCGACTCAAAAGACTGAGAGATCGACAGGTCGCGACTCTTCTACGCGAGCGTTCCTGAATAAATCGGTTCCTTTTAGATTACGTGTCAAAATTCAAAACAACACGAGAAAGAGTGCGATGAATGAAAGCATGTAACCGATTGTATCAGCAAGAAATTAGTTATATACTGTTGTGTAAAAACATATGGAAATAAAGTGCAATTTGGTTAGTCTTATCAAGTAAATCAGGATCGGGTTAAATGAGATCGGGTCTTTTAGAAATTCGTGATTCGATCACTCGTGTATAGGTTGCGATCGAATCAAAAAGATTCGATCAATCATGATCGACATAGGTCTAATTGGAACCATTTTGTTTTATTTTTCACTGAGGTTTCTTTTGATGATGAACCTGTATGTTGATCTGGTTTTGAAAGTGTAAGTATTTTATATTGTTAGAGTGTTTTGACTGTATTTATGATTTTTATATATTTTTTGATATTTCATATTTATGTTAGATTATGTCTTGACGACCTCATTTATGATTTTAATTAATATTTATATAACTTTTATTGTGACACATTGTTTATGAAAATTTATGTACTATTAGCAGTTTTTTTTTGCTAAATAAAGGATTATATATGTTTGGCCCATACGATCGGTCTGGCTGCTTGCATAAGGTATTGAAATAGTTCCCAGAGTATCATATAAAAGGCAAGACTGAGAAAATAAGAGGTACAAGGCACAAGGTAGCAGGTATCCATACACTGAAAGTACATAAGAACACTACTTCATCCAATATATATTATTGCTGAGAAAATAAGTAACGTCTGACGGCTCTGGGATCTTGCTCTATAACCACACTACGTATATCGAAGTCGCAACAAATGTTACGTACCTTATGTGTAACAATAATGTCTAAACAAGCATTATAAAATGTGAATCGCACACCAAAAATGTCAGTATCAGTAATTTATTCATGCCAAATACAATATATGCTCACATACGTCAAATGATCAGATAAAATAATTGCAACAGTACACATTAATACAATACAATTAAAACTTTTTAAAAATTAAAATTTAAAAACTGATGTACATAGTAAAATGCATTCTCCAATAAAATCTTCTTAATCCTATACTTAAACTTGGTGTAACATAATTCTCTTATCACACCTGGCAATACATAAAAAATTTTTATGGCCCAATAACCCGGCCCATCCTGGCACCTTTTCAATCTGCCAATAGGCAGGCAATAAGTTTTGGCTTGATCTTGTGTCATGATCATGAATATCGCCATGAGTTTGATATAGTATAGTCTAGTCAACAAGTTCAAAAACGTGTTAATTCTTGGTAAAGCTCCTAAAAATATGAGCGATAGCTCATTCGATTCGGAATGACGTCTAGAAAAATGTATCTCGAGGATTTATTAGCACATAAACAATTGCAATTGTTATTAACAAATTAAGATGAACAAAATATGGCATTTTGTTTTTCGTTAATAACTCATAAACTATTGATATTTAAGAAATTTTGAAAAAAGATCCTTAAAGATGAGGAAATTTTCAATAAAAAAGTTCGGACTCCCGGAACTGTACCTATATTCTTTATAATTTTAATTTACTGCCGAAAATAGGGCTCCGCGCGACCGTTGAGCTAATGACGCTTTGCCGCTAAAGCGAGTGCACCACATAAAATAATTTTGTTATAGTAACAAATATTAATTCAAAAATTTGAATAAATTATGGTATCATCCAGATACTTGAACGAAGAAATACAAGTTGGAAAAAAATTTTTAAGTGAATTTTTCTAAAAGTTATACTATTGTTTATTAACAATTTTTTTTCCAATCTCCCTTTTCATGAATAACGACATAAAAGTTTGAATGATTGACCTAAAAATTTTTGGCTCCTTGGAGCCTTTGCTTTGTATATACTTAACAAGATCAGGCGATAAAATTTCCTTAAAGTTCATTATTTTGTTTATAATAATTTTTATAAGTTAACAAAAAATGAAACTTTCTGGAAATGTTGTTAAAAAAAATTTATTCAACAAATAATATATTATTGCCGTTTCTGTATCCAATAATAAAATCGAATGACTTTCGAAAAATTTTTTTAAAATAATTTGTTAAGATATTGTTTATAAACAAATAGACAATTTTAATATTTTTTGAAAATTTTTTTTTACCATTTCATTGAGTTGGCTAAATAATGATTAAAAAAAATAAAAAAATTCCATGAAATTTTTTTTATTGTTATAACTAATTTTTTTATATTTCGATTGTTTAAATAATTATCGAAGAACTATTTTCTCTTTAAAAATCTTAGTTCGTATTTATTCATAGGTTGACAAAGAAAATAAATTTTTTTATTAATAATTCCACTGTTTATCAAATTAACAATTTGTTATAAACAAATTCTATAAACCGTTATATTTTTTTTCTTAAGCTAAAAAAATTATAAAAACAGCCATATATATGAAAGTACTAAAAAATATTTTTTCTATTTTTTAAAATACTTTTAAATATTGCACGACTTCGAAGTTGCACCGGTTATTCGATTTGTCAAGTAACAAATTGATATAATTTATTAACTATTAGAGATACGATAATGGACATTCAGTTGGTTTTTATAAGAGATTAAGTAAACTTTCAAATCACTAAAAGACCAAGTTTATAACTATTGTTTATCAGCTACTATATTTATTTGTTTATAAAAATTTGAGAATTTTCTCGTATCTTTTATGACTTATAACTTGTTAAGTAATAAAAACAAAGCTATGAATCCTTAAACAATTTTGTTCAATGATAAAATATCTACCAATCAAACTGCATATCCTATCCGTACCTCATATAGAAATTGTTTAAGGATTCATAGCTTTGTTTTTATTACTTAACAAGTTATAAGTCATAAAAGATACGAGAAAGACAAGAAATTCTCAAATTTTTATAAACAAATAGATATAGTAGCTGATAAACAATAGTTATAAACTTGGTCTTTTAGTGATTTGAAAGTTCATTAATCTCTCATAAAACCAACTGAATGTCTATTATCGTATCTCTAATAGTTAATAAATTATATCAATTTGTTACTTGACAAATCGAATGACCGGTGCAACTTCGAAGTCGTGCAATATTTAAAAGTATTTTAGAAAATAGAAAAATATTTTTTAGTACTTTCATATATATGGCTGTTTTTGTAATTTTTTTTATCTTAAGAAGAAAAATATAACGGTTTATAGAATTTGTTTATAACAAATTGTTAATTTGATAAACAATGAAATTATTAATAAAAAAATTTATTTTCTATCCTATTGTTGGATACAGAAATGGCAATATATATTATTTGTTGAATAAAATTTTTTTAATAACATTTCCAGAAATTTTCATTTTTTGTTAAATAAAAAAAATCATGAACAAAATAATAAACTTTAAGAAAATTTTATCGCATGATCTTGTTAAGTATATACATAGCAAAGGCTCCACGAAGCCAAAAATTTTTGGGTCAATCATTCAAACTTTTATGTCGTTATTCATGAAAAGGGAGATTGGAAAAAAAATTGTTAATAAACAATAGTATAACTTTTAGAACATTTCACTTAAAAAAATTTTTCCAACTTGTATTTCTTCGTTCAAGTATCTGGATGATACCATAATTTATTCAAATTTTTGAATTAATATTTGTTACTATAACAAAATTATTTTATGTGATGCATTCGCGGCAAAGCGTCATTAGCTCAACGGTCGCGCGGAGCCCTATTTTCGGCATTAAATTAAAATTATAAATAATATAGGTACAGTTCCGGGAGTCCGGACTTTTTTATTGAAAATTTCCTCATCTTTGAGGATCTTTATTCAAAATTTCTCAAATATCGATAGTTTATGAGTTATTAACGAAAAACAAAATGCCATATTGCAATTGTTTATGTGCTAATAAATCCTCGAGATACATTTTTCTAGACGTCATTCCGAATCGAATGAGCTATCGCTCATATTTTTAGGAGCTTTACCAAGAATTAACACGTTTTTGAACTTGTTGACTAGACTAGTACCACATTCTGCTTAATGAACAGAAGGCACTCCAAGATGAACATGCCAGGGACTGTCAGTATACCCAACTCAACATGCGCCTTTTGAAAAATTACATTTATTCTAAAAATTGATATTTATATACGGTCATATATAAATAAAATTTCAAAAGTTCTACACAGCATATACTATAAAGCTTTTCCTCCTTCGACTCAAAGAAAAACTGCCAACTTTTGTGTTGTCAACACTCAATAATCTCAATAATCAATATTTTCAAAATATGTAGATAAATCAATAGCTTAGGAATCATTTTTGGAATAACTAACATGTCACTGAAGTACATGGAGATAAGTATCAATTATTATCACTTATTCATGGGTAAAACGATTTTTACAATGTAACGGAATTTTCATTGCAGATTCATGAATATATTTCCAAATTTATTCTCATTGCCTTACATATACAGAGTGTTTCCTAATTGAATGTCAATACTTATGGGGGTGATTTTTGAGCCCATTTTAAGAAAAAACTTCATATGAACATATGTCTTGAACGTCTTACCTTCTGAGATACAAGGTGGTAAAGGTTTCGAAAATAAATCATTTATTATTAATATCTACAATACCACTTCAGATTTTTCCATGAAATTTATCATACATGTACTAATCAAGAGGCATTTTGTTATGTATCACTTTTTTTTAAATTTTCACCAGTGGCGTTCGTACGTAATTTGACCTGCCTATTTTGGCAGACATTGATGGTACGCCACAGATTTTTTCTGAAATAAAAATTATTTTTGAAATTCCCAATAATTTCTCACCAAAGTTGATCACTTGACTTTTTTCAATCCGATGCACGGTTTTCGCTTAAAAAAATAAAAACCGTTTCTCTGTATGATCATAGTAATATCGTTACATACATATGACAATATCACCTTGCAGAGAGATACGTAGATTTTATTTTTTTAGATGAAACCCGTGCGTAGGACTAAAAAAATTCGAGAGATCAAATTTGCTCATAATTGAATACAGATTTCATTTTCTTTTTATTTCAAGAGAAGTCAGTGGCGTGCCACTGACTGTAGATATTAATAATGAATGATTTATTTTTGAAAACTTTACCACCCTGTATCTCAAAAGGTAACACGTTTAGGACATATGTTCATGAGAAGTTTTTTCCTTGAAATGGGCACAAAAATCACCCCCATAAATATTGACATTCAATTAGGAAACACCCTGTATATATATATACCTATATATATATATATATATATATATATATATATATATATATATATATATATATAATTTATATATATATATATATATATATATATATATATATATTATATATATATATATATATATATATATTATATAATATATATATATATATTAATAAGATACAAATGATCACAACTCCAATGGTTTTTAAATTTTTATTTGTTAATAGCTACCGGTTTCGCAAAATTTTCCTTCGCATCCTCAGGCACAGGGGGCTGTAAAAGATATATTTAAAATGAAGAGCTATGCAGAAATACAACTTCTCAATGACTTACAGTGGACCACAGGGGTCAATTCCAAGACATGTCAAACTTTGTGTGTCAAATTAAAATAAGCACAATATAAAAAGTGAAGTGTTGCTTGGATACAATGACGGTTCTTTAAATATAAAAGACAAATACAAGTTTACACAAATAACTACGATATTTACATGCGGACATTAATAAAGTACAGAAAAGATGAAAACCTGATGATCAAGCGCAAAACCGGTAGCTATTAGCAAATAAAAAAATTTAAATACCATTGGAGTTGTGAGAGTTGTGTTTTTTCATTTATATCTTACTAAATTATGAACTCACATAGGTGTAAGGAGTAAGTTGACGATCTAATCCACAATCTACGGACGATAAGCTTACTCCTTACATAATATAATATTTTTTCAGCAACTAACTTTAACTTTTTCTTTTATTTGTACTTTCGGTCCGAGGTCCCGTGAAGGGCATAAGTCGCAGCTATTGTGAATTAGATCAAATCTCGCAATCTGAAGAGTTCGGATCTCACAAATATGTGAATGCCCTTTACATCAAGGGATTTTGTTGCTTTTTCCATTTCCAAGTTTCTCCGCCCAAAACACTTGACCACGTCGTTGTTATGAAGTCCTTAACACTCATGAACTGCTACATCTATATATATATATATATATATATATATATATATATATATATATATATATATATATATATATATCTATATATATACATACATATATATATATATGTATATATATATTATATATATATATATATATTATATATATATATATATATGTATGTATATATATATATATATATATATATATATATATATATATATATACGAGAGGGAGAAGTCCACTTATGCTAAAACCTCTTCCCTTTCCTTCATCATTGTGGGGGGGAAAGGGGTCAACTTGGAAATTTGAAATGGGTATCCCTGTTTTTTATTAGAGATTCGTGTTCTACGGCAAAAAATACAAGTTTTGTACGAACCATTTTTTACGATTCCTCACAGATGACCCTGTAATCGAATTTGAATTTACCGTCTGAAGGACGTTAACGTCAGAATTTCATTTGAACGATCAATAGAACGGATAAGTTAAGGTCATTCAGACGGTAAATTCAAATTCGATTAAAAATCCATCTGTGAGGAATCGAGAAAAATTGTTCGTACAAAACGTTTGTATTTTTTGCCGTAGAATACGAATCTGCAATAAAAAATAGAGGTTCCCATTTAAAATTTCAAAGTTGACCCCTCTCCCCCCTCAAGGGTGAAGGAAATGGAAGAGTTTTTAGCATAAGTGGACTTCCCCCTCAAAACCATCATCTTTTTATTAGAAATATTTTTCCGTGAGATGTTTCTTTTTCGAGATTTTCAACTGATTCAACTTGAAAATTCACGCAGTATATATATATATATATATATATATATATATATATATATATATATAAATATATATATATATATATATATATATATATATATATATATATATATATATATATATATATATATATATATATATATATATATATATATATATATATATATATATATATATATATATATATATATATATATATATATATATATATATAATGGAAAAGTAGTCCTGACTGACTAGTTAAGGTAAAATATACGGTGTGATCTTGAGGACAACTGGTCTGGATTTAATGAAAACTTTTTGTTATTTTGTCAAGCTTTCGGAAATGTTTATTTCCTTCTTCAGGACATCTTTAATAAAAATGTGAATGTAAAGGCATGTTTCAAAGATAGGTTATAGTATACTCACTAAACTTGTGGTTTGGAGTAGAAGTCAAAAAACGTCAACATCAATAACAAGAAGTGATTGTTTATTATTGATGTTGACGTTTTTTGACTTTTACTCCAAACCTCAAGTTTAGTGAGTTACTTCAACTCATCTCTTAAACATGTCTTAACATTCACATTTTTATTATAGATGTCCTGAAGAAGAAAATAAACATTTCCGAAAGCTTGACAAAATAACAAAAAGTTTTCTTTAAATCCAGCCCAGTTGTTTGACTGCATCGTCAAGGTAACACGTTATATTCTATATATATATATATATAGATATATATATATATATATATTTATATATATATAATATCTTATTTATATCAATATATATACATATATATATTTATATATATATATATATATATAGTATATATATATATTATATATATATATATATATATATGTATATAGATTATATATTATTATATATATATATATATATATATATATATATATATATAATATATAATCTATATACATATATATATATATATATATATATATATATATATATATATATATATATATATATATATATATATATATATATATATATATATATATATATATATATATATATATATATATATATATATATATATATATATATATATATATATATGTATATAGATTATATATTATTTTCATACAGTATGTAACACACGATTTTCTTGAAAGAATATATGTGTGCTACTTCTAACAATTAATTTCAAATTCACAAACAGTGCAAAGCAATGGAATTAAAGTGTTCGATTATAAGCAGCAACAGCAACAGAAAAGTCTAGAAGTTTTAAAGGGTATTCGGGAGCAATATACTAGCTTAATCACTTAATCACCAGGTTGTAATTTTATTATCCGGCAACCAGAAGATCGATTCCTAAACTGAGAGGGTATTATTTTTTTTTTTTGGGCAATATAATAGAGGGACCTTTGTATTTATACTTACCACTCGGGTAGTAATACAATGCTAAATTTTATGTGTCATACAGCTATTATTTGGTATTAATCTACAAACAATCTTTATATGCAATTAGGAAACAAGTCTTAACATGATGCATTTTCCAATAATTTTGCTAATATGCTGTAATGGCTATCAGTCTAATTACTGAGGCCTTGTTTGGAATCTCCTTTATGAAGCGGCGTGATCATAGAGTTTTTAATTATATTTGGGTATTTCCCCTTTTTAAGAATTTGATTAACTATGTGCAGTAAAGGTGTCAATAAGGCTTCATGCGAGTGTTTTGGAAAAACTGAACCGATACCATAATTTCCAATAGAATTGCTATTTTCGAGGGAGTTAAATTACTTCGATAATTTCTGATTCTTTAATAAGGGATAAACAGAATTTCTAGGGAGTGATATATAAAAGTTTACCTAGTTATATTTTGGTATTTCACTAGCTAAACTATTATCAATCGTGGTGAAGGAAGTATTAAATTCATTAGGTATATCCAATTCATCAGATAGCTCTATATTGTTCTCATCTAAGATGTCTTTAATATTGTGTTTTGTACCAGTATCATTGCATGCAGACTTCATTAAACTCCAAGTTTTCTTGGAATCATTCCTATTAGCCTCAGATTGATTTTTATAGTATTCGGCTTTGGCTGTATTAGTAATCATTGTAAGAGCTTGGCGATATTTTCTATACCTATTCATATATTCATATCATTTTATGAATTTTTTCAACTTTTTTAGAAAGTCTCGTATTGAATTTAGTAGGCACTGTGATATCCATGGTTTTATTTTCCATTTTTTACATACCAGCTTTTAAACTATTTTAAAGGGACAATTCACCTCATATGGGATAGTAAAAATGAAACGCTTATAAAAATAGACACACTAAAGTTCTAGTCCATGAACTAATTTTTTAAAATAGTGACCGTTGTGAATAGATTCCAACTCCCTTATATGGTAACCTTCATTTTTATTGCACATTTTGATTCCTTCTCGAAAATTAAGGTCAGTTTATTGAACAATGCAATGGCTATCTTTGACCGTTTCGGGGATATTTATATATTTTTTAAAATTTACATTTAAGAGGGTATTCGACGCTTTCTATCTCAGTGACTATTAGACATAAAACAATGAAACTTTGGTGGTACCTATAAAAAATGCTGGTGATTTAAATTATCATAATCATTTTTATATAATATACGGGATCTTCAAATTATAAAAATATATTTTTTCAGTTTTCAGTTCATCAAATGAAATTTTGTTGGGTTTCGATTATTCCTAATTTTTCTAACGTAGATTATTTGAACCTAATAATAATTTACGGAGAATGCCATAAGAATTGTACTTTAGATTTGTTCAATGTGCGTTTTACCACAAAAAGAAGGACAGCCAGGAAATATTTGAATGCCGTGTTGGAAAATTGCCGAACTTCGGGAAGTTGTACTGCTAAACGAACCAGGAAGAATACCGAACAGAAGAAGAAGATATGGTAATCAATGTTTCGGCATTTTTTGAAGCTCATCCAACCCCAACCATAAATGAAGCTGAAAAACATTTCCATTTATCGTGTTCATCAATTTATAGAGTTTCGAAGAAGCTTAAATACATAGCTTTTTGTTTCCATCTTGTACACCATTTAAAGTCCCAAGATCCTCCAAACCGGGTGAAGTTTTGTGAGTCTAGACCAAACAAATATCAACAAGCTGTAAGCTTTTTGGTAAATGTTCTATGGAGCGATGAGGCAAAATTGCTTCCATTTCTTGTATGCTTTGAAAAACTACCAAGTTTTTTGCTACATCATTATGGCGATAAATTAATATATCTCGAAATTTGCGCTTGACAATTTGCCCCTTCGACAGCGAATGAAAGTATAATAGCAGCAAGATGACGTCCCGGCCTACAATTATAACGTTGTGGAAAGAAAGCTCGATATTTTGTTCGAAGATAGGTGGTTTGGCAATAATGGTCTGCACACGAGGCCCCATAGGTCTCCGGATTTTTGTGTGGTCACAAACATTTTGAAACGAGTCTAGAATGCCTTCCGATCATTAACACGGGAGCAACAAGAAGAGAAGTCACCAGAAGAGTCCAAAAAGGCTTGGAACAAAAATAAGTTTGAAGGTGTCCCTTAATGTTTTTTTGCATTTTTATAATTTGTGTATTGACTGTTATCGTATGTTGTAATTCCAATAGCTACAGCATTTTTTTTGTTCATGGAAATCATGATTTGTAAAAATGTAAATAACTTAAAAACTATCAATTTAAAGTCAGAAACATGTCATGTCAATCGAAACAAAATTTTGTCTAGAATCAATTTCTGAAATAAAAAACCGAGCTTTTTAGAAAAACTGAAAAAAAAAATTGTGAAGTATTTTATCATGAAAAATGATTATCTGAATAACCAGCATTTTTTCCAGGTAAGCCCTAAATGTTATTATTTTACGTCAATAGTCACTGAGATACAAAGCGACAAAGTACCCGCCTGTAATGTCAATTTAAAAAAAAAGCAAATATATCCATATATTTGCTTCTTTTTTTATCCTGTCCTGGCTGATGAAGTCATATGTGCCATCAAAAATTTGCGAAACGGTAATTGCTCTGTCCCCGATGCTCTATCCAGTAAAATTCTAAAAGCAGTAGCTCCACATATCTCGATGCACCTTGCAAATTTAATTAACCAGTCGGTATCCTCGGGAGAATTTCCATCAATTTTGAAAACAGCTAAAGTTATCCCTGTGTTAAAAAAAAACGATATGACTGACATAACTAACTATCGTCCCATTTCTTTACTGAGTATTTTGTGTAAGGTATTTGAGAAGGTGGTTCATGGTCGAATGTTGAACTACCTTAACAAATTTTCCATCATTTCTAGCTACCAGCACGGTTTTCGCAGTGGTAGATCAACCCAGTCTGCCGTATGCAATTTTGTTGAATTTGTGTACGGTTGCCTTGACGATGGCTCCTATGTGGCGGGTTTATTTTTTGACGAGTCACGAGCATTTGATTGCTTACAGCTCAATTTCATAACCAACAAAATGTATAGTTTAGGATTTAGAGGAGTTTTTCTGAACTGGATCACGAGTTTTTTATCTGACCGCAATTTTTTTGTTGAGAACAATGAAGTTAAATCGAAATGTTATGCTCAGACTATGGGAGTGCCCCAGGGCTCTGTGTTGGGACCTCTGATTTTTTTGTTATTTGTAAACGATGTACCCGAGTACATCAATGCTGACTCTATCACCTTGTTTGCTGATGACACTTCCTTGGCGGTGTCGGCTCAGACCACTGGTGAACTCAAGTTAAAATGCGAGAGACTCATCCGAGAATTCTCGGATTGGTGTTACAAGAATTCTCTAATGTTAAACTTAGATAAAACAAAATTTATGCAGTTTCAACTGCGTGAAATGAACCTGAACGAAGCGTTGGTTATCGATTTTCAGAAACATGAATTACGATCCGCAGATAGTGTAAGATTTTTGGGTGTACATGTCGACAGGTATTTGAGGTGGCACTGTCACGTGGATCAACTCAGTAAAAAATTAAACAAAGTATTCTACGCGCTTAGTCGTCATAAACACTCGTTGCCAATGGAGAGCCTACTCACGGTGTATTATGCACTCGTTCACAGTCATCTGAGTCACAATGTTGTTTTGTGGTGTGGCTCGACTGGAAGTGGAAGAGTGTTTCTCACACAGAAAAGGATTATACGCCTAATTTATAATTTGAAACCCCAGGAGTCCTGCCGACCGAAATTTATTCAGCAAAAAGTTCTACCATTGCCGTGTTTCTATATTTTACATTGTCTCTTGTTTGTTCGGCATAGGTTATTGAATCTGAATAAACTTACTAGTTTTCACGAGTATAATACGCGGAATAAGGACACATTATGTATTCCCACGCATGCTACCTCTAAGTTTGAGTTATCGCCTAGTTATGTAGGAATCAAACTTTGCAACCGTCTCCCCCAAGGGATTAGGTCTTTAGATTTATTATGTTTCAAGGAGGAAATTAAGAAGATTCTGTTTAAACACTGCTTTTACAGCTTAAAAGAATATTTTTCAGTGGAATTCTGTTAGTCTTTCTCCTAATAAGTTAATCTGTTACTTGTTAGGTTAATATGTATATTTAGTATGTGACGTGTCCTATACATTTATGTAATGTCTGAAAGGATAAATATATATTATCATTATTATTATTATATCCAAAACGGTCAAAGATGGCTATAGATATTATTCAAGAAACTAACCTTCATCTTCGAAAAGGAATAAAAAATGGAGGTATATATATATATATATATATATATATATATATATACATATATACATATATATATATATATATATATATATATATATATATATATTTATATATATATATATATATATATATATATATATATATATATATATATATATATATATATATATATATATATATATATATATATATATATTTGAATTGATGAGGCCGTTACTCGATGAAAATCTATTGTTAACATGTTTGAGAAGTGAACTGGTAAAAATCAAGTTCCTTTAAAGTAAACTTAAATACTCATTCCAACAACGAGGTGCCTGTTTTAGGCCGTACAAAGCTTTATTTAATTAACAGATTTGATTTTCTTTAAGCTCCAACCTTTCAAGTACTTCCATAAACAATTTCCTTTAATTCGCCATTCAAAGAAGCAACTAAACGAGCCTTATACTTATATGGATTTCCTAATTCATCATCTATAATTTTAAATATCCATTTACAGTCTATAATGTTCCTTCCTTTAGGTTTGGGTACTAACGACTGAGTTTAACGATTTTCAGATATAATAAAACAACAACAATTGAAACTACAGCTTCTTCAGGTGCGAATTTCAAACTAACACCACTAAAATATCTAATGCAAGGTTTGCAAACTACAATTATAAATTTGGGAAATCCTTTCTGGGATTCTGAGAACAAACTACCTTCATTCATTGAAAAAGTTAAGAAGGGGGGAGCTGTTCACATCCAATTGGTTGTTAAGTAACTTCTGGGAATTTTTATGCCTATTAATTTCTAAAGTTTCCATAAGATTTTATTTTGAACCTTTTGTTCCGAGATGTAGAATTTCGAAATCCGAATTGAAGTCATGTTTCTCTTTTATTGAATGTCTAGCATATATTGAATCTTCTTTATGATTTATGTAACTTCGCCTGTATTCAGTAATCCTCAGTAACCACATAGAAATTTCAAAAAAAGTCATGGTAAGTCATGACAAATAATAAAAAAAAATTTATGACTCCCAGCTTTTCCACAACTCCATTCTGAAATTCCAGAAAGGATTTTTCTAGAAATGATTATTCATTAAGGTTAGCAAACCCCTCTCCTAAAAGCAAAATCATGAAATACCTTGAGATGGACTTTCCAATGATATGTCACTTCATGGAAAAGTTATCCGTTCTGATCGAGAATCTTTGTACATGTGTCTATATATTTATCCTTAGAGAATTAGTGTTCCATTTATAGAATGAAGGAAACTGCTAAATTTGTTTGAGCTAATAATGCTTTTCGAATTAATTAAAAAAGGTTTTGAATAAATTTAAAATAATGATATGTTAAAATTTATGATTTATCTAATATTGAATTTCTAGATGGAATGGCATAGTATCTCCTACCTATAACGGAGATATTTTATTGAAGGTATTCCATGATTTTGCTTGTAGGAAAAGGGTTTGCTAACCATAATGAATAATCAATTCTAGAAAAATCCTTTCAAGAATTTCAGAGTAGATTTGTGGAAAAGCTGGAAGTCATAAAAACATTTCGATATTTGTCAAGACCTACTATGATTACTTCTTTCATATTCAAATTGGTTTTCTTTGAACAACTTGATTGGTACGGAAAATTTCTCTAGCAAGTGACATATCTTTAGAAAGCCCATCTCAAGGTCTTCCAGAATTTGTGAAAATCAAAGATGGCCGCCATATGAAAAACAAAAGTTGTTATTAAAATCTGAGAAACAGAAGACGGTAGAGGGTACAAAATATCATAAATCGAATTGTAATCAAAAAGTGCCTATACAATGTAAAAGTCCCAACCTACACAAAACAGCGATATTTGATTTATGGAGGAAAAACAATATCTTCAATTATTTGTTTTTTATCTTTATCTCGATAACCAATGAAGAGATATCAAATCTGAAAGGATATATCAAATCAGCCAGGAATTGTCTAAAACATATCCCAATCAACCTTTTTTCTATCTCCTATATTAACCGAGATAGCAATGTTGGTGCCTTCATTTTGGGACACATGGTATATATATATATATATATATATATATATATATATATATATATATATATATATATATATATATATATATATATATATATATATATATATATTGATTTTCAGGTTCTCGCGGAGATAATCTAGTTGTCTGGTTTCCCGGGTTTGTATCCGCGTATGGGCTTCGTCTACGTTGAAGTCTGCTCGACGTTTCGGCAAAATCACATTTGCCATCTTCAGGTAGCTCTTCTTGGTCGGAATGAATACACTGAACTGAGTGGAATTGTTATTTGCGTCCTTATATATCCCTCTCCTTCGTTGCGCTTCGTTGTGATTGGTTGTTCTCGGCGGCTGCGGCTTCGCGTGATTGGTCCTGCTGGTTCTGACTGCTGCTCCTCCTCGTGATTGGCTGCTTGATTGGAACGTGTACGATGTGTTGCATGAGTTCTTAATGCTGGTTTCCAAATAGCCGAGATTCGCTGCGCGTCATTTCGGGTGTTCAAACAACTTCTTGCTTTCTCTATCTCGATCGCCTCTCTGGTGATTCTGATGTGTAGGCGCTGGCAGTTGGAAATCATTCTGGTGTTGGAGAAGTCGATTTTATGTCCTGTATCAAGTATATGTGATGTAAGGGACGACGTAAGATCTCGTTGCTGTACTGCATTTTGATGTTCGGCCCTCCTCACACTGATTCGCCGGTTATTTCCGGTTATATTCCTCAATCACCTCAGCAATCAACACGAACGTATTCAGTTCACCATAGAAATAGAAGAAAATAACCAGCTTCCCTTCCTTGATGTTCTGATAATGAAGAAACCTAACGGAAAACTTGGTCGTTCCAGAACCATTTCTGATTCGGATCACAAGAAAAGTGAAATGGCCACCATCGAGGGAGCATTGAAAGCCAATGGTTATTCAAGGAAAATCATCAGAAGAGCCAAACAAGAAAATAAAACTAAGACTATATCTGATGGGGATCCCGCAGTCAGCAGAGTTCTCCTACCATACATCAAAGGAACCACCGACCGAATAGGACGATTATTGCGCCGGAACAACATTAATACTATATTCACGACGCACAAGAAGATTGGCCAACTTTTGAGGAATCCAAAGGATAAAATTTCATTAGAAGGACAGGGAGTTTACGAGATACCATGCAATAATTGTGACGGCACATACATTGGTCAAACTAACCGACGAATCAGTGTGAGGAGGGCCGAACATCAAAATGCAGTACAGCAACGAGATCTTACGTCGTCCCTTACATCACATATACTTGACATAAAATCGACTTCTCCAACACAAGGAATGATTTCCAACTGCCAGCGCCTACACATCAAAATCACCAGAGAGGCGATCGAGATAGAGAAAGCAAGAAGTTGTTTGAACACCCGAAATGACGCGCAGCGAATCTCGGCTATTTGGAAACCAGCATTAAGAACTCATGCAACACATCGTACACGTTCCAATCAAGCAGCCAATTACGAGGAGGAGCAGCAGTCAGAACCAGCAGGACCAATCACGCGAAGCCGTAGCCGCCGAGAACAACCAATCACAACGAAGCGCAACGAAGGAGAGGGATATATAAGGGCGCAAATAACACTTCCACTCAGTTCAGTGTATTCATTCCGACCAAGAAGAGCTACCTGAAGATGGCAAATGTGATTTTGCCGAAACGTCGAGCAGACTTCAACGAAGACGAAGCCCATACGCGGATACAAACCCGGGAAACTAGACAACCATATATATATATATATATATATATATATATATATATATATATATATATATATATATATATATATATATATATATATATATATATATATACATATATAATATATGTTTTGTGAGCGAATAACATATTCTTCTTAAAAATAGAATACATAATACACATTTGATAAAATACTTTCAATCTGAAATATTAATTCGAATATGGTGTTATTTCAATTACTAAATCATTGAGTATTTATACTGAATATTGTGTGATAATGATTTATTTGCGTATTTAGCACAATTGAAATTAACCGAAATTCTCTGCTACTTTGGTTCTGCTAAATTTACTGAATCTGATTTTACACATAATGACGGTTAGTTCATATGGTGTGTACTAATAAGGCGTCACAAATGAATAATAAATAAACTAAGAAGGCGTGAGAAATTGATGTTATCACTTCTTAGTTTTAATATTTCTAACTACATCATGTTGTGGCATCTTTGACATGTAATGTAGGATGAGGCATGCACAACATGTCACATTCAATACAAAACAAACATACACCACCTACATATCACATCACATACACTTATTTGCGATATGTTATCAATATATCAGTGTTGTACTAATGACAAAAAATACATAGAAGAAATGAAGATTAGATAAAAACTACTAAATATATGTATATCATAACTGACCGTGATTTCAGGTGAAATTGCCATTCCAGAATGTATTACCTATCTGGATAACGGTGTATTATTCATAGGGTCACGTCTAGGTGACTCTCAGTTAGTAAAATTGAACACGAAAGCTGACGAAAATGGATCCTATGTTACTGTGATGGAATCATTCACCAATTTAGCTCCTATAGTTGACATGTGCATGGTGGATTTAGAGAGACAGGGTCAAGGGCAATTGGTGACTTGTTCTGGAGCATTTAAAGAAGGATCACTAAGAATAATAAGAAATGGTATCGGAATACAAGAGCATGCTTCAATAGATTTGCCTGGTATAAAGGGAATGTGGGCGTTGCAAGTTGCTTCAGGTAAGTAATTTGAACCATTTCTTTGTTGATGTAACTCGGTTGTGATCCACATCTTCAAGACTTATATTATAAATGAAGCTAACCTGCCCATCTTTGAAAATTGAGATTAGAAAGATTATATATATATATATATATATATATATATATATATATATATATATATATATATATATATATATATATATATATATCATCATATAGCGTGTCTCGGTCCATCCATTCGATATACGAGGCGTATATCGGAGGACATACGCCTCTCCAACCTGTCTCCATTCAGTTCTGTTAGCTGTTCTACTCATCCATTGCACTCCCGCCACCTTCTGGATATCGTCTCTCCACCTGGTCTTTGGTCTCCCTGGGTTTCTTTCGCATCCTCTTGGACGCCATTCGGTCACTTTCCTTGTCCTCCGTTCTCATGAAAAGTCCTGCTCATTTCCATTTTAGTCTTGCTACGTGTTCAGCAATGTCAATTACCTTTGTTTTCTGGCGGAGCCATTCGGTGGTTTTTCTATCTCGCAGTCGCATCCCCAGCATACTTCTTTCCATCCTTCTCTGTGCAATTCTTAATGTGTCCATTACTTTGCCGTTTAGTATCCACGTTTCTGCGGCATAGGTTAAAGTTGGTAGCACACATTGGTTGAAGACCTGAGTTTTGTGGAAATTTGGCCGTAAATACATTATTGATGCATATGCTGCCCATCGAAGTTGTATTATTCTGCTGATTTCTGATATATATATATATATATATATATATATATATATATATATATATATGTATATATATATATATATATATATATATATATATATATATATATTTATATATATATATATATATATATATATATATATATATATATATATATATATATATATATATATATATATATATATTTGACTCTTATAGCTGTGACATGAGCAATTGATTTGATCATTTGATCGTCATCGAAATTCAATTGGCTATATCACCTTGGTGAAGTTGATTTTTGTTTGTTTCAGATGGCAAACAAGATAATACTCTGGTATTATCATTTGTTGGTCAAACACGTGTACTGAGCTTAAATGGAGAAGAAGTAGAAGAAACAGAAATTTCCGGGTTTACGGCTGATCAACAGACATTTTACTGTGGCAACGTAATTCATGAACAAATAGTTCAAGTCACTCCTGCATCTGCTAGATTAGTATGTGCTCGTACAAAAACTCTTCTTGCTGAATGGAAGCCCTCTACTGAAAAGAACATAAGTGTTGTAGCATGTAACAGTTCTCAACTTGTAATGTCTACTGGATCCGCCTTGTACTATTTAGAAATTCATCCAAGAGAATTGATATTGAAGGGGTAGGATATTCTATTCAACTGAATAATATGTGTATGCATATATATATATATATATATATATATATATATATATATATATATATATATATATATATATATATATATAAATATATATATATATATATATATATATATATATATATATATATAATATATATAAATAAATAAATATATAAATATATATATATATATATATATATATATATATATATATATATATACATATATATATATATATATATATATAATTAATTATTTATTTGAATTGTTGTTGCCTGTGAACTATTTTTAAATTTTTGATAATTATTAGCAATAACAGGCTTGGTGAATCTCAAAAAACTCGATTTTATTAAAAAGTTAACGTTTCGCCACGACATACGTGGCTATTTCAAAACTTTTTTTTTTTTGAAAAAGCCTCGAATGTCGTGGCGAAATGTTAATTTTTTAATAAAATCGAGTTTTTGAGATTCACCAAGCCTGTTATTGCTAATAATTATCAAAAAGTTATATATGTATATATAATAATAATAATAATAAACAATAGTTCGTAATGGCGGACGGTGAAGACCCGCTGTCAGACAGCTCCGAAATAACGGACGAAAAAACGTATTTCAAGTGTTGTAAAAGTCAAAAATGTGGTGTTAAAGTGTGCATCAACTGTTTATCATTTTATCACAAAAGTTGCGCAAAAAGATATTCAAATTTGAAGACATTATCCGAGGGAAAACTAGTTTGTTGTGAAAGAACCGATGATAACGATCAACAAGAAGAACGGGAAGAAACAACAAACGATGGAAAACAAATGCTACTAATGGAGATTAGGTATTTAAAGGAATTATTAAAAGAGAGCAATGACAAGAATGAAATACTTAAATTGAATAATTGTTTATTATTAGAGAAAATGAATACATTGGTAAAAGATCAGAAAAACTATGAAGTAAACAGCCTAGATAAGACCCTAACAAATGCTTCTATCATACGCCAAACTTGCTTGCCAGGTATGTCTAGGCAACAGGAGATGGCACTACCAGAAGTATCGTATAGGAACGCTGTAAGCGATAGCTATATTTTGCAGGTCCCTGTAACAACTTCTAGGAAAGACGCTGCGGAAAACTCACAACTAAGCGCTGTAAGCGATAGTCATATTTTGCAGGTCCCTGTAACAACTTCTAGGAAAGACGCTGTAGAAAAATCACAACTACCGCATCATAAATACAATAATCGAACTAAACAAACGGAAAAGGTTGATACCACAGAAATAAACAACGATAAACTATCTGTTAAGTTTAATAATAGTAAAGAAGCAGATTTCACTGAAGTAAGATATAAAAATTCTCGAACATACAATCACAAGAAAAGTATAGGCACAGGCAAGAGACAAACTAATCAAGACTTCAATGGACCGGCAAGGAAAGTGTGGCTATACCTATACCGTGTAAATAGAACAGCCACAGAACAGAAAATAGAAGAATATATTAAAGGCTCTCCTGGTTTCGACAACGATAAGATTACTGTGAAGGAAATCCCTAATGGAGAAAATCAATTGAAAAGGTTCGTAGTAACAGGACCAATTGAGAGGAAGGATGTTATGTACAAAACAGATTTTTGGCCTCAAGGAGTAGGTATAAAAAGATTTGACTTTACAAAGCATTCAGAATTTTTGAAACAACAGAGCGGTTCTTTTTTATAAATAAACAAAACCAGGTACCAAAAAGCTACAACACCCACAAAATGACCCAGGTTAGCTTAATTCATCAAAATGTTCAGTCCATTGGCAACTCAATAGAGGAGCTTAATGCTCTTCTTAGAGCAAACCCAGACTGTCGTTTTATATCACTAGCAGAACACTGGAAAACAGAATCACAACTGAAGAACTATAAAGTACATGGATTCACGATAGGTTCACAATTCTGCAGGAAAACAGGCGAGCATGGAGGAGTAGCTATATTGGTTGGGAAAGGTACAAAATATAAGGCAAAACCCAACCTAAATAAGATATCTAAAGATAGGGTGTTTGAGTGTGCAGCTGTAGAGTATATAATGGATAACCAAACCATTATTATCGCCAGTGTCTATAGACCCCCAGACATTGGGAACCTAGAGGAATTCTATCAAAAACTTGAACAGATGCTAGAAGTGATAGTCTGTGAAAATAAGGTAGCCTTCATAGCAGGTGACTTTAATATTGAACTAAAAGACAATACTAAAAATATAACTAAACTGAATTTTCTTCTCAATGCGTTTTCTTTTGTTTTTACAAATAGCTGCTACACAAGGGTTACTTCTACTTCTAAAAGTTGTATCGATAATATACTTACCAATTCAAATAAAAAGTATACTGTGAATGTATTGCATTCCTCTATTTCTGATCATTATGGCTTAAAACTGAGTTTCTTTGAAGACAAACAAACTAGTTCACAACTGAAGTATGTAAGAATATTTTCACAACAAAACACTGAATATTTTGTAAGTAAACTGAAAGAACTGGACTGGTCTGAAATCTACAATATGAAGGTAACAGATGTAGATGCTCAATGGAATAGCTTCATGAATGAGTTTCTAAAAACATTTTATGAATGTTTTCCACTTCAGCCAGTGAGCATCGGAAAAAAGGTAAAGACGATTAAAAATGATCCGGAGATAGAGGAATGCAAAAATAGGTTAAGTGCGATACAGGTTGTGCTGAATTTTCACCCAGAATTTCAGGCAGTATATAATGACTTAAAGAGAGATTATCATAATTTACTAATCAAAAAACGTTCAGAAAATTACCATCATAAAATAACTAGCTCAGATAATAAAATGAAAACTATGTGGGGTATTCACAAAGAATTAATCGGGAATGATCATGTTGTAAATTCAGAATTGAAGGGCAGTCCATCACATATAGCAAACACCTATAATGAATATCTACTGAACATAATTCCGGATCTATTAAAGGATAGATATGCTGTGAATTTGAACTGTAGTATTCTAGACAACCCTAAGTCCTTATTTTTAACACCTGTAACCACTATGGAAATTAATGAATTGGGTCAAAAACTCAAAGCTAAACACACTAGCGGAAACGATGAAATACCCATAAACCTAGTCAAAAAATGTATTAAAGAAATAGCAGAAGTGATTTGTCACATCATGAATAACTCATTTCAGTTTGGCGTATTCCCAAAACAATTAAAATTGGCACTTATAACTCCAATTTACAAAAAAGGAGATCCTGGTTTGCTTGAAAACTACAGACCAATAAGCGTTTTACCTTCCTTTTCAAAGTTGTTCGAGATGGCCATGTGCAATAGATTAGTAAGTTTTATGGATTCCTGTAACTTATTTAATAATAATCAGCACGGCTATATCAGGGGTAGGTCTGTCATAACTGCAATCAATCAATTTACCAGCAAAATAATAGAGTCTTTTGAAAATAATGAAATACTACTTGGAATGTTTTTAGACCTCTCTAAAGCTTTCGATAGTCTGTCACATCAGCTCATATTACTAAAACTTGAAAAATACGGAGTAAGAGGCAATGTATTAGGATGGTTCGAATCATATTTAAACAATAGGCAACAGAGAGTAAAATTTTCTAAAGAGGGAATAACATCTAAGTCTGAAATAAAAGAAATTAATTTTGGTGTCCCACAAGGAAGTATTTTAGGACCAGTGCTCTTCATAATATTTATTAATGACATAGCAGAAGTTTTAAAAATAAGTAATTTCACAGGTCATCTCACTAATTACGCAGACGACACCAACCTATTGGTTGCTGATTCGAGCTATCCGGAGTTGCTCCGCTCATCAAAAGCTGCTTTTGACTGTGTGCAAGTCTGGTTTATGAATAATGGATTGATTCTGAATGCAGAAAAAACAAAAATTATACTCTTTCGGACAAAACAAAGAAGAATTGATACACCAGGTGTGATTAAAATGTCAGATAATGAAATTAAATTAGAAAATTCAATAAAGTTTTTGGGGATATACATCGACGAACACCTTACCTGGAACAACCATATTATTGAACTAGGAAAAAAATTGAACTCAGTATCATATAGTATAAAAGTATTAAGCAGATACCTAAACGGGAAATCCTTGAAAATATTTTACTACGCAAACTTTGAGGGGTTGATGAGATTTGGACTAATTTTTATTGGCAGCAGCTCTTTATTAAAAGAAATTTTTTGCGTTCAGAAGCGAGTCATTAGGACAATTTTGGGACTCAAGTGGAGAGAATCTTGCAGGGGGCATTTCCGGAAAAATAATCTGTTGACAGTGTATGCCCATTACATTCTAGAAAATCTTATATTCCTGTTCAAAAATAGGAAGGAATTTCAGAATTGTGGAGAGATGCACAGTTACAGCACACGTAACTTGAATTATCTTTTCCCTAAGCATAGATTAACAGCATCTGAAAAACACCCAAATTATGCCTCCGTAGGATTCTTCAATAGACTTCCAGATAATATAAAGAAAATTAAAAACCAGGGAAGATTTAAAAATAGTGTTAAAAAACTGCTAATTAAATTGGAACCATACTCTTTAAATGATTACTGGAGTATGTGTTGATATGTTGATTTAAAATTTAGACTATATTGTCATTGACGTTATTTCATTTGCTGTATCATATTTGTTAACATCCTTTGAAATAAATATAATTATTATTATTATTATTATTAATATTTATTCTCAATAATTATTGATACACTTCAATAAAAATGAAAAAAGTCAACAAACCATTACAAACATCGATACTATTGATTGATTCTACACAAAATTTCAAACTCCTCAATGCTGTATGGTTCACATTTCAAAATTAAACTATAGACAGATTTCTTGAATATCCTGTAGTCCCTGATCCTTTGAGTCGACTTCGGCAAGTTGTTAAAGAGCTTTATACCTACATACTGCGGACCCTTCTCTCTCAAAGCCGAGCAGTGAATTGGATATAAATAGGGAAAAATTTGTCTAGTGTTGTTTCTGTTTTTGCACTCTACAAAGTAGTAATCATGCTTATGGAGAAACAAAAGCAGCCTGTAGATATAAAGGCCATATATGGTCAGGAAGTCATTTTTCCTGAAAGAGTTTCGACATGAGTCCCATTCCCAAAATTGTGCGTAATGCCTATTTTTGGAGGACAAAAATTTTCTCTGCATAAGGTGAACCACCCCAAAAAAATACGAAGCTTCAGATTGAAAATTAGCATAATAAATGATTCTTAGCACATCCGATTCAACTTTTTTTTTTAGTATATTCAGAGTATATATCACGGAACAAAGTTTTCTTTTTAGTTGGTCGATATGAGGATGCCACTTCAATGTATTGTCTATTTGAGCTCCCAGAAACTTTGCTTGTTGGCTGATAGTTATTTTCTGATCTTTGTAACATAACACATCCGGAGGGATCCAGCCTAGTCTTTCAGTAGTGAAAAATATACACTCAGTCTTCTGAACATTCATTATCAGTTTGTTATCAATGCACCATTCCTCAATATTACTCAAAACAGACCTCAATGTCTCGGTTGCAGAGGAGATGTTTGCAGATCGGACTAAAATGTTTGTATCATCAGCATAAATGATTGGTTGACAGTTTTCTGCTGGTAGGTATTTGGTTATATCATTTATGTAGACAATGAATAGCAGTGGTCCTAAAATGCTACCTTGAGGTACTCCCATTTTGGACACTTTCTGTTTCCGATTGGTGAGGTAACTTTTTATGAGATTTAGTTGTTTATCTCTTATTCCATATAGTTCTATTTTTTTAAGTAATATTTTATGGAACACACAGTCAGAAGCCTTAGATAGGTCAAGGAACAAGGCAGTTGGAATTTCACCCTTTTCAAATGCCAAAATGACAGCTTGAGTTAATTCATAGATGGCAGTTTCCGTATTTTTTTTACTTACAAAACCATGTTGGCTGTTGTGGATAACATTAAACTTTTTGAAGAATTTCAGAATTCTGACCGATAGTATTTTCTCAAAAATTTTGGAGAAAGAACTCAGTAGACTGATAGGTCGGTAGTTACCAAATTCATCAAAGTCGACTTTCTTATATATATATATATATATATATATATATATATACACATATGATAAAGGAGAACACATTTTCTTATAGGTCCACTAATATGGAATTTGAAGTTTCCTGTTTAGATATAACACCATTAAAGGATGGATGTACTACTTCTGAATTTATTTCAGTGGGTTTGTGGACAGACATATCTGTTAGAATACTAAAAATTCCCGACTTATCTGAAATCACAAAGGAATATCTTGGAGGAGGTGAGTTGTAACATAAGTGTGATACGAAATATTTCTTTATGAAATGGTTTATAAGCTATCATTTTTCTATATTTTCTTTTCCAAAACAATTTATGGAAAATAATGCTATATATTGGTTATTAAATACACTGATTCACTAATTCATTTCAGAAATTATACCACGGTCAGTTCTCATGACCTGCTTTGAAGGACATTCTTACTTACTTTGTGCTCTTGGTGATGGTTCCATGTACTATTTTCTCCTCAATAAAGAATCAGGCACTTTAACAGAAAAGAAGAAAGTTACCCTAGGTACTCAGCCTACTGTACTCAAAACATTTCAGTCTCTGAGCACAGTTAATGTTTTCGCTTGTTCTGACCGGCCTACTGTTATCTATTCTTCTAATCATAAATTAGTATTCTCAAATGTTAATATCAAGGAGGTGAACCATATGTGTTCTTTAAATTCAGAAGCATACCCTGATAGTTTAGCATTGGCAACTGATTCGTCAGTTACTATAGGAACCATTGATGAAATTCAGAAGTTACACATCAGAACAGTGCCTCTTTATGAATCACCAAGAAGGATTGCATATCAAGAGCAAACTCAAGTAAGTATTCTCTATCATTATATATAATTATATATATATATATATATATATATATATATATATATATATATATATATGTATATATATATATATATATATATATATATATATATATATATATATATATATATATATATATATATATATATATATATATATATATATATATATATATTATATATATATATATATATATATATATATATATATATATATATATATATTTTTTTTTTTATTAGTAATATCAGTAATTACAAACTGGACCTTAAGTACTAATTACAACAGCTGACATCCAAAACTCACTGATATATACTAATCACTTCAGTGCACAATGGTATTTTAAATACTGTGTGTGCACTCATTTGCATTAACAAGCACTTCTAAAGAGGTGTTAAACAATTAATAACCACTTACAATCAAATTATCCAAAAATAGTAACAAAAAACACACAAAACTCTAATATTCAGAAACCAATCGAAATAATACCAACAACAACAAACTCTAATCATGATTACATCCAAGTATCACAAGTATAAGAAATATTCAGACAAAACCTATATTGTTAATTACCCAGTCCACTATTTCCCTCTTTACCCTATTGTATTTCTTATTTCTTAACTCAAAAGGTAAACTATTATATATTTTGGGACCTATGCTATATATATGACTCTGACATAAAAAGTGTTTGGGATTGGACAATACAACATTATTATTTGCTGCAATTTTTGTATTAATACCATGACTCAAATCCTCTCTGTAGTACTTTTTTGTTAACATAAATCTAATAACTGATTTTATAAATAATTGATGAGGACTTAAAAGTTTACTGTCTTTATAGACTAATTCAGTAGGATATCTTTTTTTCTTAAACAGCATCATTTTAATAACCCATTTTTGAGCAATTGTAAGTTTAGACATGTTAGTTGATCCTGTGCTTCCCCAAACTGATATTCCATAATTAATTATTGACTCCATGAGTGCATAATAAACTGTTTTTAAAGAAGAAAATGGTAAAACCTGTCTTAGTTGATAAAATTTAAAAATCAGTTTTCTTACTTTTCCTGTCACATACTGAACATGCTCTTTCCAAGTAAAAAGTTCATCAATTATTACCCCTAAGTACCGTATAGAAGATTTTTTCCAATCCAGCTATCACAATTACATAAACCTCCTCGATCACATTGGGAGTTGTGCATTTTTATTCTATTAAAGCCTGGTAATGTCCGAGAGGATAGTGAAAATGCTATAAATTTAGTTTTTTCGATATTTAGGGAAAGTAAACTAGAATCTAACCATCTTTTAATTTTTTGTAACAAGAGCTCGGCATTCCCTCTTGCAGACTCCCAGTCATCCCCACAAACTATTGCAACAGAGTCATCCGCAAAACAAAATATTCCCTCCAATTCATGCATGAGGCTGTTTATGTAGATATTGAACAGCAGAGGTTAAAGCACTGTATCCTGTGGCACACCAAACTCCATCTCCAACTCACTACTCTTTTCACCTGAGATTCTTACGATTTGCTTTCTCCTAAACAAGTAGGATCTAACAAGGTCATTGGCAATATCTCGAATGCCCACATGTTCCAAACGCTTTAATAGAATCTGGTGTGACACAGTGTCAAATGCCTTCTGGAGGTCGAGGAATATACCTATCACCTTTTTTCCCTCATCCAATTTTTTCAGGATGGACTCTGTAACCCTACACAATGCATCTTCGGTACTGGAGGCCTCCCTAAAGCCAAATTGATTAGGATGTAAAATCGTATTTTTTTCTAAAAAACTATTTAATTTAAATCTCAAACATTTTTCAACAATTTTACTTATGGAACTTGTTAAAGCAATTGGCCTATAATTATTTGTTAATGCTTTGTCTCCTTGTTTGAAAAGTGGAATAACAGTTGTACTTTTTAAAATTTCGGGAAAAACCCCAGTACCTAAAATAGTATTCACCAAGTGACATAAAGGTTTGACTAAGTTATCTTTAAACATTTTTATTATAGAGGAACAAATGCCATCCTCACCTCCCTTTACCCCTGACTTATGGCTCTCAATACTCACTAAAATTTCTTTTTCTGAACTGGGAGTCAGAAGAAAAGAATTCACTGTGCGCTCCACATTATTTTCACTACAACTCAACTACAAGGTGTTATTTTACTTGCTAATTGAGCCCCTATATTTGCAAAAAATGAATTAAACTCATCTGCAATTAACTTTTTGTCATTCAATTCAACATTCTCACTATTTCTGATCTTATTTATTTCCACCTTCCGAATATGATCATTGGTGGCTTGTTTTATTACATCCCAAAGTTTCTTTGGGTCACCTGAGGCTTGTTGAGCAATCTCCTTGTAGTATAGGTATCTAGCCTTTTGGATAAGTTTGGAGAGAGCCTTCCTGTAATTTTTATACCTCTCTAGAAGGATACCGCTATTTTGATTCAAAGTACATTCCTTTTTTAGTTTATTTCTATTTCTTATTGATACCAACAAGCCACCAGTGATCCATGGTATTAGCTTCACTTTTTTATTACTTAATATTTTAGTATTAGTGCATTGTGAAATCATATCCTTAAGCCTATTTATTAACATATCTGTACATTGATTAGCATCCAAGCACAACAATACATTCTCCCAATTTTCCCTAACCAATAGTTTTTTTAGTTTCTCATAATTAATGATTTCTAATGATTTTACTCTATTATTTGATTGAAAGCTGTTTTTCAGTGGAATATTCAATAAAATGGCATCATGGTCTGTCATACTTTCTTCCAAAACAACACATTTAATGTTTTGGAAGTTTCCATTACACTTTATAAAATAATGGTCAAGGCATGACTTAGAATTGTTTACTTTTCTTGTTGCAACATTAATTCCACTGAAAAAACCATAACTCTGCATAACAGTTAAATACCCATTTGTTGAGTCTGTATCTTTTTCCAACAAATCTATATTTATGTCCCCTGCAAATATGTATATTTTTTCTTGGTCATAATCAATGTTTTGTAGTATAGTATTTAAACTGAGTATAAATTCATCCTTAGCTAAAGCAAAACCTCTGTATGTTGCAAGTATTTCTACTTTTTTATGACTTTTTTGCAGAGTAGTTTTAAGAATTTTTAAATTATTTTCAATTAACAGCTGAGCTTCTACACAAAACTCTTCCTTAACATAAATGACACAACCATCACACTTATTTAAAGAACTGTTGTTAAAATGCATGGAAAAACCCGGTAGATATATATATATATATATATATATATATATATATATATATATATATATATATATATATATATATATATATATATATATATATATATATAAATATATATATATATATAAATATATATATATATATTTATATATAAAAATATAAAAATATATATATATATATATATAAATATATATATATATATATATATAATATATATATATATATATTATATATATATATATATATATATACATTTGAATTGTTGTTGCCTGTGAACTATTTTTAACTTTGTGATAATTATTAGCTATAACAGGCTTGGTGAATCTCAAAAAAACTTGATTTATTGAAATTTCTTCGAAATTTATTGATTTGAAAAAAGATTACTATGTTTCATCAACATTTTTCGGCCGTGGCCGTTCTCTGTTATTTATTACGAGCTATTCAGTCCAATATTAACATTCAAATCTGTTATTATTAGATGGTATATAACTGTTATATAATATAATATAATCTGTTATTATTATATATTATATAACTTTCAAGAGGTATGTTGATGATTGCCTTATAATAACATCAGAAGATTTTATTGATGATGAAAAATTTCAACGATCTTAATAGAAAATTTCAATTTACTCTAGAAAAAGAAACAAACAATACATTAAATTTTCTTGATATTACTCTCATACACAAAAACAATGAAATTATCACAAAATGGCATAGAAAAGAAATTTTTTCACAAAGAACATTGAACTACAACAGTACACATCATTTATCACAAAAGAAGAGTTTAATTTTTCGGATATATAGACAGAGCACTTAAACTTACTTCACCTACACACAGACATGAAATATTACAAGATGTCCATGAATTACTCATAAAAAACGATTACCCAATCAAACTTATACAGAAAATCACTAAAAATACAATTCATAAACTTTACAACACATTAGAAACGTCAAACAAAGAAAATATTAACAGAAAATATATTCCTCTTCCATATATTCCTCATTTAAGTAATAAAATATCACATATTTTAAATCCGCACGATATTAAAGTAGCCCACACTGCACAAAATCAAATAAAACAAATATATTCTAAATTAAAAAGTAAAACACCTCTTCTGCAAAAATCTCATGTTGTTTATAGGATACCCTGTAATAATTGTAATAAATCATATATAGGACAAACTTTTCAAAATTTAGAAGAAAGATTAAAATCACACAAATAAAGCACCAAAACACAAACCACAGCACTAATAAAACATAAAAACCCCGAGAATCATAGTTTCAACTTCAATAGCACAAAATTTTAGAAATAGAGAAAGATCAAAAACGCAGAGAAATTTTAGAAATGTTACATATTCAAAAAAATTTAAATAAAGTCATAAATGATAGAACAGATATAAAACATTTAAGTTCAATATACGCAGATTTAATTCTTTAATTTTTCTAAGAAACAACATAAATCAAGACAAAATAATTCAACAAACAAACTCTAACCATAACAACTCATCTTCTTCGACAAAATCTAGACATCTAGAATTTTCAATTTTTCTAAAAAAAAAGGTAGTTTAGAACATGTGATCTCCAAAATTACAAGTAATGTCTTTTTAAAGACAAATCTAACAATCAAATATTTTAAACCTATTTTGTACATTACGTGGGTAAAAGTTTCTGTGGTTCCCCTTCCATCTAATATCAACAGACCTGACTGTTGATATTGGACTAAATAGCACGTAATTATTAACTGAAGACGGCCACAGCCGTAATAAATTTTTTTTTGAAAAAAAGATAAATAGTACCCTATTCTTTGACTTTTCAAAATCAAAATAATTTGAACATATTTCGAACATTACGTGGGTAAAAGTGTGTGTGTGTGTTTTCCCTTACCATCTAATAATAACAGATTTGAATGTTAATTAATATTGGACTGAATAGCACGTAATACATAACAGAGAACGACCACAGCCGAAAAATTTTGATGAAACATTTTAGTCTTTTTTAACTATTCAAATTTTTTGAAATCAATAATTGTCAAAGAAGTTTCAATATTTCAAAAGTTTTGAAAAAGCCACGAATGATGTTAAAATTAATATGAACAACTCATCTGAAATTCAGCCTTCTCGCGATTTTTCGAATATGCATGAAATATGATACGAAAAAAACAAAAACTACCCAAATCGAGTTAGAGGGTTGAAAATGTGTACTTAGATTAAGTTGATGCTAAGGAAGAGTCTTTTGGCGATATAAACTTTATTTCCTGAACACTACTATGTGTACAGAGATTTTAATTTTGGGTTTGAAGGACTTGAGCACTTCCTCAGCTACTCCAGATTGAATTAGAGGGGTTAACATTTTGTACATGGATTGAGTTGATATAGATGTGCTTTTTGGTGGTTTCAACTATTATTCACAATAACTCCCTTTTTAATGGTTTTTGTGATTTTATGCACCTTCACAGCTTCTGCTGATTGAGTAAAAGGGTTGAGTTGGTTTTATTGAAGTACACCATCGGGGTTACTATTGATTTCTTTTACCGCCTCAATTTTTATTTGAAGTTTTAAGCGTTTTTGAAGATTTTCGAGCATTGCGCATCTCTAGAGCCACTCAAAATTCAATTAGAATGCTGATAATTTGTTCTTGAAATTGGTTGATGTTAGGGAAGTACTATTTGGGTGTTTCAAATGTTTTCTCTTTAGCTTATCCAAATTGATTTAGGGGTTTAATAATTTGTCTGCAAATATTGATTTTGTCCAAAGATTTTCCAGCAATAAAAAGCGATTGAAATTCGTGAGTTTTACAAAACATTTTAGAAATAAAAATTATTGTGACATTTATAAACTATCAATAATTGAAAAGGAAAAAACAGACAGCTATATTTCAGTTATCGTTATGCGGATGTGGCCGTCTTAAGTTGCCGATAAAGTGCTTTTTAGTCTAAAGGTGCTTTTAACGAGCAATGTTTTTACTGCAATATGTGGCTACAATATATTATATATCTCGGCAACATTGTCTGCAATTGTATAGCCCGTAAATTTGTTTCGTAAACGGGCTTCACAATCGGATAACAATGGCTGGCGAAATAATACTCGTTCGTAACTTATTTAAAATTTTTTCAATAATGCCAAATAGTGACTTCGGATTTCTTTTAAATATAATAGGACCAAATATATTGATGAACTTTTTGTACGCCTTATCACTTGAAATCTCAAACTTTCCAGCAACAACAGCTCTGCCGTCTTTTTTTTGCATTTCGATCTTTATATATTCCGGTACATGTATTTCGTTAATAAAGTCTTTAATCCTCTGATTGGATCAAGTATTTGTCATTATTACTCCGAAGTTTTCCAAAAGAACAGCAAAATTTTTTATACCTCGGATGTAGACATGTAAATATTGCCAGTATTTTCGCTTGCCAAGCGATCGTGCGGCAACCTGTCTGCAATAGGTGAAACAACATCGGCTATACATGACATGTATGGCTATATGTCCGGGACATACTGAAAACATTACCCTTTATTGCACAGTCTGGCTGTAATTGTTGACAATATTGCCGGCTACTATATTGCAGCCACATATTTCATTAAAAATATTGCTCGTTTAGAAGCACCTTTATATCAGAACTCTGGCCTGCGCGTATATTATATGGTACATACGCATTTTACATAAGATGTGTCTGATTATTTGGTTTACAGATTTTTCTTCGACAGGAATTTGGCCTTTCAATCATGTTTGGATGTATATGTGCTGTATTTTTACATTATTTACACTTTTTATCATGTTTAATAATACACCTATTGCAGAAAACACAGCTGTTATGGAAGAAATTAATTGCTAGTTTGATACTCTTAAGATGTGGATGGTGTTGTATTATCATTTGAGAATGTTCCTTGTCTGTATTGATCCATTCAAATGTCTGTATTTTGACCTCAAAATTTTATATCTGTTTTTTCGTTTAGTGTATTACTCAAATTTTTTTTGAATAAGTAACATTTCATTTGTCTCTTTATTTTCGATGCTTTTCAATTTATAAATTATAGGTTGTCATTGTTTAAATTATTAATTTCGGTATTCTTATCATTATCAAAGTTCAAAGCACAAAAGTACTTAAAATCACAAATAACTGCACTTAATAAACATCAGAACACAGCAAATCATATTTTAACAATGACAATACAAGAATGTTAAAATTTGAAAATGATGAGAAATAATGAAACGTTACATTTACAAAAAAATTTCATTGAAACATGATATAAAAGACGAAATTATTAACAGCATCTTATGTACATTACGAGGGCAAGGTTTTCTATGGTTTTCTCTACCATCTAATATGGTCACAGCTCATATTACATGGTAATTGAGAGTGATGTTGATTGCTTTAATAATGAGTTTAACTACACCTATATAGTTTCTCTTCAATTTATGATATTATTTCTAGACATTCGGTGTCCTGAGTACTCGAATAGATATTCAGGATTCAACAGGTCTGAATCCTGCAAGGCCTAGCGCTTCAACCATGGCTCAACAGTCTTTCATACCTAGTAGTGTAGCATCATTGGCTGGCGTCAAATCAGGCACAAGTGGTATTTTAGGAACAGGGAATTCCGTTCCTGAGTATGGGCAAGAAGTTGAAGTTCATAATTTACTCATTATAGATCAACACACATTTGAAGTATTGTACTCCTATCAACTAATGCCCCAAGAATATGGCATGTCTATTATGTCATGTCAACTAGGCAACGATCCTTGTACCTATTATGTAGTTGGTAAGTTTCATTCAATGAAATTCTGAAAACGTACATTTTATATAGTAGTATATATATATATATATATATATATATATATATATATATATATATATATTATATTATCAAAAATTAAATTCCCTACCCAACTAAAATATTTTTGGTAATGCGGCGTTGCCACTTCTATTAAAAAGTAGTAGCAACTTTGATTTTTCTAATGGAACAGCCTGTATATAATATTATTTTTAGAATTTCCAACAATTTTCCAATAACTTTTCATATTTCCTATACCTGTCTGTTACCGTTTTCGAAATAAAAAATATCTTAATCTAGTCGAGAGTCGACTGTGTACATTGGTAAGTACCTACCGTGTTGTAGGGTAAGGAGCAAAAAGCTGGAATGTTTCGTTATTTTATTGCATAATCGGTGAGAAAAACGTGGTAAATAAATATTGTTTGGTTCCCGACTATCCCAACATATTCAAGAATACCCCAGAAAAATATTTTATTAATGTGCCCGTTGACATTAAAATAAGAAAAGTTTGGAAGAAAGTGCAGTTTTTGTATCTAAAAAACCAAATTTCACATCTTGTTACATCAGAAGCTTTTGATGCGTTAATACGTCCATAACTCATTTCCTGCCAAATGTTACTATCATTTTGACCTCGAGTATCTTGTTCTACTTCTAAAATTAAATTGGCGCTCATTTAGGTTTTATAAAATGAAACAAAATTATTTGCATTCTTCCGTTGTCCGGAATTTTTAAAATTAATAGCAAGGCAGCTGGAAGCAAATTTCTTATGTGAAACGCAACGGTGTACTGCTGAGTATCAGACCACAATACGCAAGGTGACGCACAGTCGGTACGGCCTCTTTTTAACGGAGCTCCATTTTAAATCTTTATTATCTAAGTAGTGGGGCAAGGTCAAGAGCTGAAAATTTTACCTGTTATTTTGATGATTGAGTTTTGTAAAATAACGTAAAAAAACCGAGAAAATATTTCATCGATACCAAGCCCATTACCTGATTTTTAAATAGAGAATAATAGAATATAAGAATATTATACTCAGACAATTATGAAAAAATCAAAGAGGTGCGGAATATCAAATACCTTGTGTCGTTGATAACAATCAACTAAAATATAAGTACTATCTGAGCCCATTGAGATGAAAATATTAGGCATGGCCACTTACTACGGAAGAATGCACCTATTTGAAACTTGAAATCGATATTCAATGCCCATACCTACTTTCATTCTCACTTGGTCTATGTTGCATTCTTTTTGGAGCATTGCAGTGAGACCGACTTGAAGGATATGCAGATTATAAAAAATATGTTAGTTAATATTTTATTCTCAATACCTGGTAGAACCAGCATAGACTATTTCTATATACGAGATTGGGAATCTGAAAAATAAACGAAATAATGAAACTACATAGCGTCAAGTAATATATAAGCTCACACGCAATTTAGTAGAAACAAATATAGAACTGAAAAGTAACAATGAATTTCATGCCATGAATACACGTACGCAGCAAAATTTTCACATCCTACCATCGGCAATAAAGGTAGGCAATAAGAGGTTAATTTGTCAAGCAGTCAAATGGGCCAATGAACTACCTGAATATTTAATGAAATCAAAGAAGTTAGAGACTCAACAGGAAGACAAAAGAATATCTCATGGAGCAAGCAAAGCTGTGTTAGACTACATTATTGACTTGTGATCAATAAACATATCTTAATTAAAGTATATTATATTTCATACACATATACATCTTCAGTGTCATTAATATCTAACATGTTATATTTAAGCATACAGTTATGTATATTTGCCTATAATAGTCCTATTGAGGTCTGATTTAGGTATTAATAAATGAAATTTTAAAGAAACAATAACTAATAAAAAACAATTATTTGTGTAAAACATAAAATCAATCATTGAATGGAATGTCATGGTACAGCCTATAATTTATTATTATATATAATTTGATCGCGAGTCAGCCAAGCAAACAAAAATATGTATTGAATCTTAGTAAGTCTTGACTAATCAAAATCAAGATAAATCTCTTCAAGGTCAAGTATTTCAAGGTTTCCTCGTCCAAAGCATATTCAAGGTCAACTTACTCGAAATCAAGGTCATTATGTATTGATCAGATCCTTTCTTTACCTATTAATAATTTATATATTATATAAGTGTAGTGCAGGAAACGAATGTGACTAAGAAATTGAAAATATGTTGAAAAATGGCGGTTGAATAATTAATTAACTTAATAAGGGTTTCATTAAGAAGTTTGAAGAAGTATAATTATAACGTGGAGAAAATTTTAGCAACAGAGTTGATGTACATTTCATGTGTATTACATCGTAATAGAAGGCAATTGATTTTGCGAATTTTCGAGTTGACCGGTTCTCTTAATTCAATAATTAGAGGGTTAATATGCGATGAAAAGACCAAATTGTATTAATGTTGGAAATCTGTCGTGTTTCACTCATTAAAAAATGAGCGAACACACCACAGCATTGAGTTTGATAACTGATGATATACTTAAATCTCTGGATGAAGGCAACTTCACCTGTCTCATTTTACTTGATTACAGCAAGGCTTCCGTTACACTTGATCCATTGGTATTATGCAAGAAACTTCGGTGTTTTGGCTTCTCGGGTACAGCTGTATCGTTATTAAATAGTTATTTATCTAATCGGACTCAAAATATTGTTCTAGATGCTAATGAATCAAATTCCCTCGTGAAACCCTTCGGCGTCCCCCAAGGTTCCATTCTGGGACCACTTCTTTTTAGACTCTACATTTGTGACTTCTACGAATACATCAAGTTGGGCAACATACATCATTACGCCGATGACACACAACTTTATATTTCGTTTGGGTACCATGAGGCTATACTTGCGGAATCCGACATAAATAGAAGCCTTCAATTGCTGTTCGACGTGTCGTGTGCCCACAACTTGAAGCTCAATCCTAAAAAATCACAAGTGATCCTTTTTGGTCCTAAAGGTAGGAGAATAGATGTGAGAGATTCACTTTCTATACGTATCAATGATGACACCATTCCTTTCGTGAGTGAAGCTAAAAACTTGGGTCTTTGGTTAGACACAGAATTGAGGTATTCCAAATCAGCCATCTATGCAAAACATCCTTCAATGTTCTGAGACAACTCTATCCTAATAGAGACTTATTATCGAGAAATATAAAGTTGAGTCTTTGCGAGTCCCTCATTTTCTCGAGATTGGCTTACTGCGACAGTTTTTATGGTCCAACATACTGAGGCTTCGCGACTGCAAAAAATTCAAAACAGCTGCATTAGATTCTCGTATGGAATTCGCAAGTATGACCACATCAGCGCATCCTTCAAGGACTCGGGATGGCTGAAATTGAATTATTTGAGAGCAATGCACTCGCCCACCCTCACTCACAAAATTTTAACATCTGGTAACCCGCCTTATCTACGTAAGAAGCTTGTTCCGCTGTCACACAAAAATTCTTCACGAAATAAACATACACTACTTATTCCGAGGCATACTAAGACGATCTTTACCCGAAGTTTTTCCTATAATGCTGCCAAACTTTATAATTCGATTCCTGTGGAACTCAAAGAACTTTCCCTGAAAAATTTTAAAAAACGATTAAAAGCTCTGTTTCTGGAAAGGCAGCAGTGATAATGTACGGCGACTCGATATTTCTCATGTTATGATGTACTTATGTGTTTAAAAATTTATTTTTCTTTGTATCACGATTATAGATTATGATGAGGCCTCGGTAGACCAGGCGGTAAGGTTTGCCGCTTGTAAACCGAGGATTGTGGGTTCGAGTCCCACCTGGGTCTTGGGTGTTGTGTATGTCCGGAATTTAGTGGTTATAGATTTAAGAGAAATTGTTGGGTAATGTGCATCGTTCACAAGCCCATTGGCCGTTCGGAACCGGCGTTAAACTGTAGGTCCCTCGAGATAAAAAAAAATAGATTATGATTTCTCACGGTATGATATACTTATATGTGTAATTTTTTTGTATTATGATGTCATCTATGATACCTGTTTGTGATGTTATATGTGTATAATTTCCCGGTTGGGTTTAAAAGCAGCTCCTTGTAGCTGAGCCCCGGCCTTTCATTATTATTATGTATGTCAATAATGAATAAAGACATATTATTATTATTATTATTATTATTATTAAAAAACGAATTAGATGAAATTCTTTCTAGATAACGTGTGAATTTAATTTTGTCGTTCTCAATTTCATTTTCCATCTTCAATATTTTTCTGTTAGTTATTGACACAAATTTATGCTACTTAAATTTTCGAATTTGTGTACAAGTCTACCAACTAGCACTATATCCAGTTTCCTCGAATTAATTGAATGTGTAGTTTATTTAAATATCAATATAGAAGCAGTATTCATGAGATGATTCTATCAATTCATTCGTTACATTTAATATTCTCCATCATATTTGTTTCTTTTAGCTGCTACCACAGTTAATCCAGAAGAAAATCAACCAAAACAAGGTCGATTGCTCATATTCCAATGGAATGAAAACAAGCTCACTCATGTGTCCGAGAAAGAAATCAAAGGAGCTTGTTACTCACTCTGCGAATTTAATGGTAAAATTCTTGCTACAATTAATAGCACAGTTAGATTATTCGAATGGACTGCCGAAAAGGAGTTGAGGTTAGAATGTTCGCATTTCAACAATGTGCAAGCGTTACACCTGAAAACTAAAGGGGATTTTATTCTTGTTGGGGATATTATGAGGAGCATGACACTACTGCAGTACAAAACAATGGAAGGTAAGAATTACGCTGTGACTTCATTATAAATTTATTTTGAGATTACTATTTCCTCAATTTTTGCGTGGTAATTTAACTATGAGAATATGATATCAAATAATGTTCTGCAAAAAATTTCTATGTAAGTTTCAATGTGACAAAATTTTAATCAATACATAGAAAAAACAATAGAAATTTTGCAGATTTGATATGATTACAGATTTCCTGATTTTTAAAAATTTATTGTGAATTTCCATGTACGAAAAAGCTCTGGTAGAGGCGAATCGTATGTAACAATGCAATAAAATTCAGTGTAAACATTTTTAAAACAAGTTTTTTCATTTCGTTGCTGATATATTGTTGGTGTCCATAATGTGTACTTTCTCTTAATCTCACAAGTTATCGTAAAACTAGATTAGTTTACACGCTCTGATGAATTGAGACCCACCTTAATAAGGTATTTATTCATTAATATATAATAATATAAATTATAGTGGCATATCCCATTCCCTCGTCATGTTTCAGAAAGAAACAAACAGAGATGTTAGAAGAACTCGTAAGTTATTTGATGATTTTTATTTATCAAATAACTTCTCATTCAATTATGTGATGAACGGCTTAATCGCTCATAATACAGATACATGAAAATATAGATCCGTCTATAAACTCCAATTTGTGTTATGCCATTGGTTTTTTGTCCGTAGTTTGACAATCCACGTTACGCTAGCGCGTAAGGAGTATTGTCATCTCTCAAGTTCCGAGGACGCTTGATGGGAATTACGCCCGTATTCACCTGTAATGAGCTCCACAAGAGACTCGTAAATCCCGATAACGTGAATTCAAATCATTAGAATAAAGACATAAAGTAAAACTGTGACGGAAAACTGCGTTTTTACTTTTTTCTCTATTCGCTACTTCTATAGATCCAAATGAATTTTTTGATTCGAAACTAATTATTTTCAATTTAAAGGTAGCTTCGATGAAATTGCAAGGGACTTCAATCCCAATTGGATGACTGCAATTGAAATTCTTGATGATGATGTATTCCTAGGAGCTGAGAACTCGTATAACATGTTTGTTTGTCAAAAAGATAGTGCTGCAACGAATGATGAAGAAAGACAGCAAATGCAGGAAATTGGCCATTTTCATGTCGGCGAAATGATAAATGTTTTCCGACATGGCTCGTTAGTAATGCAGAATTTGGGTGAAACATCGACACCCACTAGTGGGTGTGTCCTATTTGGTACTGTTGGAGGTTCGATAGGTAAGCTACTGATATTTGCAATTCATTATTCAGTCAAAAACAAAAGAACTTTACATTATAATATTGAATCTAAATAGTGCTAAAAAGTAAACAAGGAAAGAGTTAACAGATAATTACAAAAATAACAGTATTGAAATTTAATCTGATATAAAGAGAAAAACAACAGCTATGTAGTAATTAGTATAATTGATCATAGTCATGGATTTGAAAATATCTCAACATCATAATCAGTTGAAGAATATTGCTTGTTTTTATCTTTGCCATTTGATATTAATATTTAATGGCATTAATGGTAGAGTTATTCTCGGCAAATTTACCTCAAAGTGACTTTTTATTAGGTTCTATTATTTTGAGTAATTAATTGAAACTAATTTAATGCTGATATGTCACATATGTACTCAGTAAAGAATTGAAATTGTTAAAAAAAATTATAATTTTATCTTATATGCACTGAGATATGTATCGAAACAAAAAATATTACAATGTTTGTTGAATTTCTAATGCCTCAAGTTTTAAGTTAGTTATTTTATTTTCTATTCATCTGTTTCTTTTAGGTCTCATCACACAGATCCCTGCACAGTTTTACGACTTCCTTTTAGATTTACAAAGTAAATTGGCTAATGTTATAAAGTCGGTAGGTAAAATAGAACATTCCTACTGGCGAGCTTTCCACACAGATATGAAAATGGAACAAAGCGAAGGATTTATTGATGGGGATCTGATTGAAAGCTTTTTGGATCTATCTCAGGAAAAAATGAAAGAAGTTACAGAAGGTTTGCAGGTAAAGTTGTTCCTTGTATATATATATATATATATATATATATATATATATATATATATATATATATATAATATATATATATATATATATATATATATATAATCTCTTGATAATTATTAGCAATAAACAGGCTGGTTTGAATCTTAAAAAAACTCGATTTTAATTTAATAAATTGACGTTTCATTATGACATTCATAGTTATTTCAAAACTTTTGAACAAAATTGAAAATTCTTTGACATTTATTGACTTGATAAAATTGAATAGATAAGAGAGATCTGTCTTGTTAAAAATTCTTTCAGTCTAATATTAACATTCAAAATTGTTTCATTAGAAGGCAAGGGAAACTTACAGAAACCTTTACCTATGTTAATGTTCGAAAAATAATAATAATAGCGGTACTATTTATTTAACAGAAAGAAATTAGTCACGGGAAAAATATTAAAAAAGTAGAGCCAGAATTATCGGTATAGAAACGTTTATATGGAAGCAGCCGTTGACCACGTGTTTCGGACTCTTTGGTCCTCATCAGAACGGCGTAGCTAAGTTATTGGATTTGAAAATTTGGAGATGAAAATAGTTTAATAAATAAAATCCTCTGTTATGGAAGAAAATCACTTATTTGTGGTTTATTGTTTGAACTCTCCGGTATGGGAGATTTGGTCAAACTTTGCCACGGAGGCGATTAATGCAATCCGAGAGATCTTAGAAAGAGTAAATTAATATTAAAAAAGAAAATTAGTTTTAGGAAAATATTAAACAAGTAAAGCAAAAATTATCGGTATAGTTCGTTTATATGGAAGTAGCCGTTTTTAATGAAATTTTTATAATAAAATCCTCTGTTATGGAAGAAAATCACTTATTAATTAATCAATTTATTAATTAAATCGAGTTTTTTAAGATTCAACCAGCCTGTTATTGCTAATAATTATCAAGAGATTAAAAATAAATCACAGGCAACAACAATTCGAATAAATATATATATATATATATATATATATATATATATATATATATATATATATATATATATATATATATATATATATATATATATATATATATATATATATATTATATATATATAATATATATATATATATAGATATATACATATATATATATATATATATATATATATATATAATATATATATATATATATATATTATATATATATATATATATATATATATATATATATATATATAATATCATATATTCTAATAATAATAATAGAATTTTATTAGCACTTCAGTACAGAAAGGATACATACATTTACAATACATATTTAATTTTACGCTAGCATACAATTGTCCTATTTGTGAAGTACTAAATGGTATGATACAGGAGGAGCTGGTTAATCCAACCAAAGAGGAGAAAAAACTTTTTTTTACAAAAAATTATTCTTTGTTCCACATTTGTATAATTTTACTTCTCAATCAGGTTTTATCCAGAGAAGTGAATTTCAGTACAAATAGTAATGGTCCTCTTGGGCTCAATATTGGATTAGTTTTTGTCATTGGGCATACGTTGTTCTGTTACTAACAAAATTTATATTAGATGTTACACATCAAAACCTAAATGACACATATTATCATAGTTACATAGTACAAGTTTTTTTTTGCACATTAATTTGACTTTTATAAAATTTTAAGATAGTTTTTTTCTTCATTACAGATGGTTGGAGAAGGCGGAATGAAACAAGAATGTACCGTTGACGACTTAGTAAAGATAGTTGAAGATTTGACTCGAATTCATTAAACACAGTCGAATATAATTGATTTATATTTTCTAGTATGCTGTTACAATTTGATTTTTGTACAAATTGAAAAATAAATAAGTATTAACATTTGTCAAACTTTTGTATCTTAATTCATTTGCATTGATACTTTCGAAAAATGAATAACGTGAACTTAAGTATGGAATGATTAATTCCAATTAGTTCTCAGCTTTTGTAGAAATGATTTCCATTGTCATAAAAATGTATATCAAATTTTGAATTTATATGTCCAATTTTATTAGAAATTATAGGAAAAACGGTAAAATTTCAGTTTATAATTATTTTCTTATAACGTGAAAGAGTTCAAACATGTAGCATATTTATTGGACTCAATAATGTGATTATCTGAGGTGTGAAAATATATACTTTGAAGAGGTGGAAGCTTAAATAAAAAATCTCGTTAAATTAGCAATCATTTAAATTCATGTAAATTTAAATGATTGATAATTTAACTAGATTTTTTATTTAAGCATTCACCTCTTCAAATGGCACACATTGTTTGATCCATTTAACTTTTTAAATGATGATTGGTACATGAATCAATCACAATTTGAACTTGAAGTGGAATATTGATTATATATATTTATATATATACAGGGTGGCGCATCCTATACGCGTCGGTCTCTGTAGGGAAAACAACTTGAAATTTGAATTTTTTTTCTTAATAGGGATATACAGGGCCATTAACACTACAAATTAAAAATAATTTGGATTATACAGGGTGGCCCAAAAATAGGAATTTATATCAAAGTTATGTTTTTTTATTGGAACACCCTATATTTGATGGTGTCTTTTGATTCCCCGGAAAAAATAAAGTGAAGTTTCAGCAAAGTTTCCTATACCTATCTCTTTTAGTTTTTGAAATATTTAAAGGAATCTCAATTTATGAGCTTGAGCAATATAACCTAGTATGTCGCGGTTATTTAAAACACATCAACAGTCACCTGCGATATGCGTAGCCAAGATATCAGACTATCGAACAAAATGCAAATTTTTGCATTACATCGTACAGGGTGTTCATTTAGTCTAATTGAATTCTACTTACATAAGGAGTTGAATAATATTCTTATTTTAAATGGCACACCCTGTATTTAATAACTTTAACTGATAGACATTTAAATTATCTTTCATTCCATATAAGAGTTCCCTATACCTAAATTGGATAGATCTTTAGTAAAAAGCTGTTTTTTATTTTTAACATACGGATTTCATCATATTCTTTTCTAATCATAGTAACCATAGAGCAAATATCACTCAAAATATGGTATTGAACAAAATAAACATTCTTATCACTTTCCAATGTTGAACAGTTTCAATGTAAACCAAAACTATAATTTTTTTAATAAGAATTATTTGAAAACTACACACAAATGGAAAAGAGTAAGAAACAAATAGAAAACAAAAAATGAATCATAAAAAAATGTTCAAAGTGACGCCCATCTTGTTCTAAACACAACTGAACTCGTTTTTCAAAGGATCGTTTCACTTTGAGAAGAATTTCGCCAGTTACTGTCTGAAAAGCAGCTCTTATTCTAGCTTTCATATCATCCAGAGTAGTTAGTGGGGTGTTATAAACTATACTTTGTATGTGTCCCCATAAAAAAATCCAACGACGTCAAGTCTGGAGATCTTGGAGGCCAATTATGTGGACCACCTCTTCCGATCCATTTATTAAGAAAACGCCGGTTTAAGTATCGCCGTACTCGAAGTTGAAAATGTGCGGGGGCTCCATCCAACTGCATCCACATTTTCTGCCTAGTATTTAGAGGTACATTATCAAGGAGCCCAGATAATTTTCTCCGCAAAAATCTTAGAAATTTTCCGCCATTTGAGATTACCGGTAAAAAAAATAAGACCAATAACATGTAAAACTATTATTCCTCCCCACACATTCAAGGACCACCTATGCTTGATGATCGAGAGTACGAAAGACGTGAGGATTTTTCATCACTATAATAATGAAAGTTATGGCGATTAACGAGTCCATTATTATGAAACGTGCACTCGTCCGAAAAACAGAACATTATCAAAAAAATTCCGCATCTGATTCTACTTTATCCCATAACCCATAAACAAAAATCGATTCTTTGTTGAAAGTCCCTTTGATACAGTTCTTTGTGCAGCTGTATCTTATAAGGATGAAATTTATGTTTGTTTATTATTCGTCCAATAATTCTCCTACTTATTTCAGTTTCTCTACTAACTGACTTGTGTGCGGGTTTTCTATCAGTGAGCCAATAACCCAAAATTCATTATCATGATCTCCTACAATAGGTTGAGGCTAAATAATTTTTTTATAATCTACTTTTTCGCTAACTTTAAACTTTTGTAGTAATCTTCCAAAAGCGCACGTCTGTCAGGTTTCTCTCGATCTGGGTATTTTTCGCCGTAAACTCTAGAAGCCAATTAACAGTTTTCATGACACTCACCAAGAACAAGCACTATATCAATACTCTCTGCTTAAGAAAAGTTTTCATGTTTCAAATTCGATTTTTCGTACGTTTGATTCCTAACTTACTAAAAGAAAAATAAATGTCAAACTCGCATTTGACATTTAAATTCAATGGTCACTTTGACGGGAAAGAGTATTTACAAAAATTAGTTATGTTGAACATAAAAACAGATATTTACTAAAAAACCATTGAATTTAGGTATAGGGAGATCTTATATGGAATGAAAGATAATTTAAATGTTCTATCGATTAAACTTATTAAATACAGGGTGTGCATTTAAAATAAGAATATTATTCAACTCTATATGTTAAGTACAATTCAATTAGACTAAATGAACACCCTGTATGATGTAATAATGCAAAAATTTGCATTTTATTCGATAGTCTGATATCTTGGCTACACATATCGCAGGTGACTGTTGATGTGTTTTAAATAACCGCGACATACTAGGTTATGTTGCTCAAGCTCATAAATTGAGATTCCTTTAAATATTTTCGAAAACGAAAAGAGATAGGTACAGGAAACTTTACTAAAACTTCACTTTATTTTTTCCGGGGAATCAAAAGACATCATCAAAATATAGGGGTGTTCCATTAAAAAAAAAATAACTTTGATATAAATTACTATTTTTGGCCACCCTGTATAATCCAAATTATTTTTAATTTGTAGTGTTAATGGCCCTGTATATCTCTATTAAGAAAAAAAATTCAAATTTCAAGTTGTTTTCCCTACAGAGACCGACGCGTATAGGATGCGCCACCCTGTATATATATATATATATATATATATATATATATATATATATATACCTATATATATACATACTATATATACTATATATAATATATATATATATACCTATATATATATATATATAATATATATAATATATATATCATTATATATATATATATATATATATATATATATATATATACCAATTCAGAAATTGCCTATCAATATAAAAGTGAAGAAAAATTGGATATTTGAATTTGGCATTATATACCTACAGTTTATTTATATCTAGATTTGTTCTTCTCAATAGTGAACACCCTACAAAAATTTAGTTTTCTAAATAGTCTTCGTCAAATTAGAACACTGTATCAGCTTAACGATTAACAAAATTTTTAACACATATTTATTACATTTTAAATTAATCAACGCACACGGGCACACGTGGATTTAGCCTCTAAATCTAGAAGTTGATTATAGTTTTTTTATAGAAATATTGTATAAAGGGTGGCAAAGAGACAATTTTGCTACGAATAACAAATTATGCATATGGAAGCTGCTAACGAACTTAATAAAAAAAAACCTCTATAACGTTGTTATAGAGAGTAATGTTATAGTTGTTATACAATAATTACAGAGTAATTAGGTTTAAATCTATGCCATTTTTGTTTCATAAAAAAGCACTACAGAACAACCATACCATAATTGACGCCATTCTAAAAGTGAATTTCGTTTGTGTATAAGTTTTAGACGACATTTGTTATAAAAACCATGTCTTTAAGTAAATGGAAACAGATTAAAAAAAGTGGAGCATTCAGTAGGGAAACGAAAAGAATTTACGAAAGCTTATTATGTGATCGAATTTCCGTAAATAACAGCAATGACAGCAAAGCTACAAATAAGGATTTCCAGGTTACCGCATTAAAAACAGATAGTGTAGTTATTGAGGTACCAAATACCTTAATCGAGGAACAAAACAATAGAATAGATAGCGACATAGAAAACCAAGAAGATGACGAAGTTATAGTAAAAAGAAATGACTGGCTAATAGAGCTTCAGAACAATAATGATGAAGATTTTAAATGTAGACCAAATTAGGAATTCCTCTGTGTTGATAATGTTATTAAATACGTAGTTTGCATACAAAATTTTCCATAGGGTTTTTGAGGGCGAACAAGGTGGCAACTTATATACCAAGTGACAGTGGCTACGCGAAATAAGTAGTTAATGTCACCCAGGCTATAATTACGGATCAATTGCCACCTCAATCTCCAAAATAGTACCAATCAGGCGATACCATAGAACATACATATTATATATCCACATCCATAAATACACACATATACATAGACTGGCTAAAATCGTAATACTTCCTTTTAGTTTAGCCACAGTCGAGTAAAAACAATGTGAGCCATATTTGGAAATATATTTTGACTCGTAAAAAAAGTCACTGCGGAAATATTGTATGCAAATTTCCCGCTTTAATAACGGTAATATCACCAGAGAAATCTTCTGTGAAAAAATCGTTTATGTATTTATATATTTTTTCTTTCAAAATGCAGCCTGCCTGTACTAATTTTAGTGCTTAGGGAAATCTTTGTAAAACAAGACAACACACTGTTAATTTTAGTAGCGCACATTTGAGTTATAGTAGTTGCTTATGAAGTATATTAGCCTCTGTAATCCATTGCAATCGACAACAAAGATTCATATTAGTTGGCATCCATTATTGGAAGTACGAGATAAGCTTTCCATTTCGTCGCCATTTTGTACAAGAAACAAGAAAAAATTCAGATAAAAACTAATATGAAACATACATGGGCCAAATATTATTCAGTAATATGATGTATATTTACTTTTCTAACTGTTTTTTATACATTTGCGGCGGAAAAATTATCAATAATTTTTTTTTTAATACTTAATTAGTTTTTAACATTGTAGAAAAAATGAGATAAAATGAGGGCGCATTAAAAAATTACCATATATACACCACATATTTCATATTAATTTTTCTTCCGCATTAAAATTTATTCGTCTTTTGATTTCAAACTTACTAGAAAATTCAAATAAATGGTGAAGCCGTACTTTATATATTATGGCGTCCATATCATTTTTAACACGTATCCCATGATTTAAAGTGAATAACAGAAGCATTTTGTCTTCAAAAGATGTAAAAAAACCTATTAAAGTTTTTGTAACTATAACGTCACCGCAACAAAAATAATTGATATTAATGGAAAACAATATGTACGGTTAACGAACAAAAATATAGAAGTTCTTTATACGCTCTATAATAGAATTTTAAGACACCATTTTAGAACTATTATAGAATTCGTATGACATTGCTCTGTAACTATCGCATAGAAATTCTTTACGACTTGTAAGAACGTTTACACAACAATTCTATAAATGTTTTCTACATACCTTACAGAACAACTTAAAGAACTGAAAAGTTCTTTAGCACGGGGCCCATTTCTTTTGTATCACTGCTGTAAGAACGTTTAGAGAATGTTCTTAGAACAAACATTGCTCTATAAAATTTGCTGAGAAAACGTTCTCTCAACTTTAATAGAACATAAAATTGTTAGCTGGGTATGACCCGCCAGGATGAGCTTAGGCAGACCAACGGTTTAATATTCTTTGGTATAAATCCTTTCAAATAAATCATGAATGAACCGGATGTTTTATGACGTAGACTTTTCGACAGTGGGCTCCCGGACTATCACCGAAATAATACACAATATAAAATAATTGAATTGAATGTAAAATTACTTATTGTGGTGGCCATACATCTGACAGGGAAATAAAATATACATCAATAATGAAAATATGATGCGAAAGTATTTATTCTATTAGTAGAAATGATGCACCCAGAGCCATTAAAAATGATTGATGGTGACAGCTCAAGGTCATAAATCATGGCCGGTCTATTGTTTGGGGACAGGTGTTCCTATTGTCATTGACCCAAAGCCATTAAATCACGAGGGGGGGTGCCAGGTCTTTTGTTCCTATTGTTATGTGCAGGTGTGCGGTCTTTTGTTATAACCGATCTATTGTTAGACCAGGTGTTTGGGGCAGATGTTAGGGCAGGACCGTATTAACTAATGATTGAGGATCGTGAGAATTGAATTTTTTTTCACACAATTTCTATTACCAAAATTCGTAAAATCGTATGAAATCCACCCCTGACATTAGATATGGGGTGCAGGTAAATTATTTCTTAAGAAAACACACACACACAAAGCGTTGACGCGAATATCTCCAGCACAAAACCGCGGTGGCAGTCTTTTGTTTTTTATTGTTTGGGCAGGTATTCGCGGACAGGAACGTATTAACTAATGATTGATGTGAGTTGAATATTTTTTACAAATTTAGACCAAAAATTTTCGTCAAATCGTAAGAAAACCGACCCTGACATTAGTTATTCAATGGGTGCAGTGTAAAATTTCTAAGAAAAACACACACACAAAGGTTGACGCTCACAAAAAAGCGGATGAAACCGCGTCGCTGAGTTACTCAACGTGCGGGTCTTTACAAAATCGTGTGTTGATTTTCATAGAATTCCAGAGCGCCAGTGCGTGGGGTGGTTTCTATATTAACCTTAACAAACTCGGAAGAGTTTAGTTTACTTCTTTTATAGTTGTTGAACAGTTTCATTGTGCGTAATGTCGAATATGTTTGCCGGTTTTTTGAGATCCCTGTCTCTGGACATGATCATGAATATGTTTAAGCAGGGGCAATTCAGAACAGCTGAATTACTAGATATCGTAATTGATATTGTTAATGAAAAAGTTGTTCTGGATAACTCATCAGTAAATCTAGATGAGTATAATGAACTATGCCTGGCCGCTCGCCCTGAATTGGTAAGTATTAATATATTACTAGTTTTCGTATTTTTTGACTCTATTTTTGCAGATGTCTTCGCAAGGGAATTTGCCTACGCCGTCGACATCAGGATATTTTAATATGGTACGTTAATTTTATTATTTATAAATATCAGATTATATTAAATGTTTAATATTATTACAGTATGATCCATACCAAGGATTACCCGGATATACTAACACATTGCTAGAGAACCAGGTTCGTTGAAATATTTTTATTGAAATTTTCGTATTTTCTATCTCTATTTTTGCAGATGTCTTCGCAAGGGAATTTGCCTACGACGTCGACATCAGGATATTTTAATATGGTACGTTAAATTTATTATTTGTAAATATCAGATTATATTAAATGTTTAATATTATTACAGTATGATCCATACCAAGGATTACCCGGATATACTAACACACTGCTAGAGAACCAGGTTCGTTGAAATATTTTTATTGTATTTTTCGTATTTTCTAACTCTATTTTTGCAGATGTCTTCGCAAGGGAATTTGCCTGCGCAGTCGACAACAGGATATTTTAATATGGTACGTTAAATTTATTATTTGTAAATATCAGATTATATTTTGAAACAATACTGAATGTTTAATATTATTACAGTATGATCCATACCAAGGATTACCCGGATATACGGACGCCTTGTTAGAGAACCAGGTTCGTTGAAATATTTTTATTGTATTTTTCGTATTTTTTGACTCTTTATTTTTTGTAGATGTCTTCGCAAGAGAATATAGTTGCTCAACCATCGACATCTGGATATATTCATATGGTACGTTAAATTTATTATTTGTAAATAACAGATTATATTTTGAAAAATACTGAATATTGAATATTATTTCAGGCGCCGCTACACGCAACAGGTTCGGGATTACCCGGATATTCACAGTTAGAGAAACAGGTTCGTTGAAATATTTTATTTATTGAATCTTGCTAATAACATATTTTCCAGCCTTCCTTAGATGCCAGTCGTAACTACATAAACCTCGTCAGTACCAGTTCCAAATTTTATAAAAAATTTAATTCTACTGCCCGGGTGATACATTTCACCATAAACGATTGATCAGAGTTTGGAAGACAAACCTCCCAGAACGAATGGCTAGAGGTAAGAATTTATTTTCCCAACATAATCTATATTACATTTGCATAA
>JARQZK010005279.1:32500-67038 GCA_030704885.1 Cynegetis impunctata | reverse complement strand
TTGTGAAGATCAAAGATGACCGCCATATGAAAAACAAAAGTTGTTTTTAAAATCTGAAGAACAAAAGACGGTAGAGGGTATAAAATTTCATAAATCAAATGATAATCAAAACGTACTTATACAATGTATGTCCCCACCAACATGAAACAGCGATATTCGATTTGTGGAGGAAATACAATATCGTCAATTTTTGATTTATCAGATCTGAAAGGAGATATGAAATCAACCAGAAAGTGCCTAAAAAATTTTCGAATTTACCTTTCTTCGATCTCCTATCTTAACCGAGACAGCAATGTTGGTGTCTTCATTTTGAGACTTATGGTATATATGTATATATATATATATATATATATATATATATATATATATATATATATATATATATATACAGAGGCGCCGACTTATAAAAAATATTGGGGGGGCCATACCGGGGGTCTTGCCTGGAAATTTTCTGAATTTTAGATGAAAAATATATGACAAGCCTGACACATTTTTTGGCATTGAAAAACGGAACAAAACATAAATACGCACTGTATTTTCGTAGAATTCTAATTTAATTTACAGTAATAGGTAGTTATGGTTATAGACTATTACAGAGCTGTGAATACATAGCTATGAAAAGACTGAAATTATATTTAAATAAATTCTTAACTATCATTAAAAGTATGAAACATGAAATATTGCTGTCGCACGGTAATAGCACTTTGATTAATAAGTGAAATAGCTAATTTAAGCTTACCTACTTTGAGGCTGAAAGTTCATTAATTAAAAAAAGTATCTCAAAGTTATTGCTTTCAAAATAATAAATATAAAAATGTTATGAAGTATTTGAAAATAACTAATACAGTTATATAGTAATATGACAGTACTAATATTTCCAAACTGAAAATTTTACATTCTGTATGTATTTAATTCTCTATTTTATAAAGATTTTTAACGTTGCTCTAAGTCTTGAATTGTAACATTGACTCAAAGGAGCATGCACATTTGTAACTTTCCTCTGTTTTGTCCTCTGAAGAAAAGGAAAAATACCAACATCGTTTTGTGATTTTACAAAGCATATTATAACTAATAATTTTCTTAAATTATTGGGTGGGCTCAGCCCCCCCAAACAAATCTTTGAAGGGGCTCGGGCCCCCTCAGGTCCCATGGAGTCGGCGCCTATGTATATATATATATATATATATATATATATATCTATTTATATATATATATATATATATATATATATATATATATATATATATATATATATATATATATATATTCGTATTATATATATATATATATATTTATATATATATATATATATATATATATATATATATATATATATATATATATATATATATATATATATACCCCCAACAGAAAAACCAGCACCTAAATATTTTGAATAAATTCAATATGGCATAAATTTTTTAGTTTTGACATTATTGAAATAATATTTTACAGGGAGATGGATCTATTCATTAAAATTACGCTGCATTTTGTTCTGATGTAATTTTGTTTGCTTGAATGACCCTCCAGAGAACCTTGGTTAAACAAGATTTACGATAAATCTGGATGTATTACTAGCATTTTGTTTTGCGAATCTTCTTGTTATCTTGTTTCTTTTTTAATCTACGCATTTTCAATTTAAACTCTACACTTGAAATACATTTCTCACTTCAAACATTAAAAGTCGTCATTAGAGAACTTATAATTGAAATAAAAAGTTAAATGTATATATATATATATATATATATATATATATATATATATATATATATATATATATATATATATATATATTTCGGGTGTCTACGGAAGGTGGCTCGCCCCTATAACTTTTTTGTTTTCGGAGATAATGAAATGAAATTTACAGGACCTGTTTAATGAATAAAACTGGGTTTTATGACAAGTAACTCAACTTCATGCAACTTCCGGATTCACCGGAAGTGACATGAACTTTCGATTTTTAAACCGGATACCTGGTATATTTTCAGTTTTTTTTGTCTCCATATGACATTAAGAATCTAACCATGTATCATTTGCTACTTTTTGTAACCGTTGTTCAATTTTTTTTTTCGATTCAAATAAATAATTTCGGTCCTAAAATGGCCCTGTTTGCCGTCCAGGGACGTAGATTTGTGGGCGTGGCTCTGGACTTATTTTGTTTCAGTTGTGTTGGTCACAGGCTACTCGATGATTTCAAATGTTATTTTAATCTCAATAAGATTCTTCATTTAAAGAAAGTTCAGATCGATTTCAGGTTTTTATCGAAAGTTTTCTTTCAACCTAATACCTAGAGTGCGGTATCGAATTAATCGTAATAAAATTATCTTTTTTTTTAACCCGACGAGCCACCATGTTGCCATTTGAAAAAAAATAGTAATAAAAGTTTTAAAATTAAACTTCACATTGCTGGAATATTTTGATCTATAACAGTGAAGTTGTATTTTAACATACATTTTAGGACCGAAATTAGTTATTTGAACGCATCCATAGCCCTCTAGAATAAAAATTTATTTCGAGAAAAAAATTAAAAAAAGGTTACAAAAGTAACAAATGATACATGGTTGTATTTTAAATGTCATATGGAGACATAAAAACTGAAAATATACCCGGTGTCCCATTTAAAAATCGAAAGATGTCACTTCCGATTGAACCGGAAGTTGCATGAAGTTGAGTTACTTCTCAAAAAATGCAGTTTTATGCGTCAAACAGATCTTTTAAATTTTATTTCATTATCTCTGAAAACAAAAAAGTTATAGGGGCGAGCCACCTTCCGTGGACACCCGGTATATATATATATATATATATATATATATATATATATATATATATATTATATATATATATATATATATATTATATGTATATATATTATATATATATATATATATATAAATCAATAAAAAAAAAAAAATATATATATATATATATATATATATATATATATATATATATATATATATATATATATATATATATATATATATATATATATATATATATATATATATATATATATATATAAAAACATATATATATATATATATATATATATATATATATATATATATATATATATATATATATATATATATATATATATATATATATATATATATACCGTGAGAATCATTTCAAGGTACACATAGGAGAAACCAATGTAAAATGTATGCTCCATTTCAAGGTATACATAGGGAAAACAACAATACCGATTACTTTTCGTTGCTTAGCGATATTATTGATACGTCGCAGTTGTCATAATTGCTTTGGCTTTCAAATAAGTAGTTAATCTTATTAACTATGTAAGTCATAACACGAAGGAGTTAGCTTAACAACAATGAAAGGAAAATAAAAACTGAAACGAAGAAAAACACTTCTATTTATCAAAGATGTTTGCAAACATCTCATCCGAGATTCGGAGTTAGAGCACCATACAAAATCAATGAAAATAAGACAATAGATGTGGTAACTAGTGTAGTTGCGAACAGCAGTTCCTATAAATTCAGGAGCAGTAGCTCTTAATAAAAAACATTCGAAATAAAGAAGGGTCACCTACTTTTAATTCTTGGTGATTTTGGTACTTGTATGATCTAAATTTTTCTTTGCGTCGAATTCGCATCACCGAACTTTGTGAAATGGAATGGGCAGCGGCTACTGATCTTGAATTTATACTGCTGTTCTCGACAACACTATTTATTACATCTATCCTCTTATTTTCATTGATTTTGTATGGTGCTATAACTCCGAATCTGATGGGAAGTTTGCAAACAGACTGTGTTCTTAAATTTTGCTGTTACCTATCTTTGATATTGTTCTTATGGACGGAACCGGTCTCTCAGGACATTCAACACTAAAATGATCTCTCATTTCCCTTAAACTAAAGCCATTGCAGTACCAATCGTAAGGGCGAATCTTTTCTTGTAGTGTGTAAATGTACATTTTCAAACTTAAACTTAATACGATAAGAAATGAAAGTTATCAACAATCACGTCTGAAGTACTTCAAGTTGTCAAGTTTAAAAATCATCATATTACCATAGCACCAACTTGATATGCTATATTTCCTATGTATACCTTCAAATGGCGCAAACATTTTTCATTGGATATAATGGCAATGGTTTTTCTATGTATACCTTGAAATAATTCTCACTGTATATATTTAAGTGAATTAGGACATTTAATCGAAACTAATCAAACAAACCTCCTAGCGGAGCTGGTTATAAGAGTTCACGAAGCATCGAAATATCAACATCTACCCTAGACGGTAATTGTTAGAAATTGGTCTTATAACCAGCTCCGCTAGGAGGTTTGTTTGATTAGTTTCGAATAAATGTCCTAGTTCACTTAATTTTATAACCACGGGCGTGTTTTCCGTTTAACACGAATAATTCTTACTTATATATAGATATATATATATATATATATATATATATATATATATATATATATATATATATATATATAAATATATATATATATATATATATATATATTATATATATACATATATAAATATATAAATATATATATATATATATATATATATATATATATATATATATATATATACCCCCAACAGAAAAACCAGCAGCTCAATTTTTTTAATAAATTCAATATGGCATAAATTTTATAGTTTTGACATGATTGAAATAATTTTTTACAAGGAGATGAATATATTCATTAAAATTACGCTGCATTTTGTTGTAATGTAATTTTGTTTGCTTGAATGACCCTCCAGAGAACCTTGTTTAAACAAGATTTACGATAGATTTGGATGTATTACTAGCATTTTGCTCTGTGAATAATCTTGTTATCTTGTTTCTTTTATAATTTACGCATTTTCAATTTAAACTTTATACTTAAAATACATCTCTCACTTCAAACATTAAAAGTCGTCATTAGAGAACTTATAATTAATATGAAAAGTTAAAACAGGTGTCCACCTCTATCTATAATTACAGCTTCCATTCTTCGTGACATGGAATCAAATAGATTTATAATTTTTTCTTGAAGAATAGCTTTATATTATTCACTCAATGCTAACCTCAGCTCAGCTAAAGTTGTAGGTTTGTTGGGACGGTGACGAACGCTTTATTTTAATTTATTCCAAAGATGCTCAGTTGGGTCATTTGGGCTACAGTGGTGATCATTCTAACCTTCGAATTCCAACTTCATCTATTCACTACATGCGCAACATGTGGTATGACGTCATCTCCAATGAAAGGCGCAAAAGGAATGACAGCTACCTTTAGTATCTTTTCAATATATCTGTGGGCATTAAGGACTCCATTATCAATAAAAATTAGGTTCGTATATCCTTCTCTAAAAATTACCTACCAAATCGTAACAGATCCTCCATAGAACGAAAGTCGCTCCAAGTTGTACTCTCGACAAACCGTTCATTAGGTCTTTGGTAAATCCGCTGACGCCCATCTGGCGATGGAAGACAAACTCTTGATTCATCCGTAAACAATACCAGCATCGTGTACCGTAGGTCGCGCAATTTGTAGCGTACGGGCAACGTAACATTCATTTCTATCATTTTCTATTAAAGAGATGATTTTACCCACATCTGCAGTGGCTAACACTATTTCAATTACGATTTGAATATTGACAGTGTCGCTATAATCTTATAAAGTAACTAGCTAATTTAATTACTTTGCGCAGATTATCTTTATTCATATTAAAAAAATGCAGCTTTTCAATTAAAAATGCGTAGCTTGTAAAAAAAACAAGATAATCATATGATTCAGAAAACAGAATGCTAGAAATACATCCAGCTCACAGGATGTTTTAAACCTACGACTAAAAACATCATTTTGACTTACCTAGGTATATAAACATTTAGGCAACCAAAATTACATCAGAACAAACTGCAGCGTTATTTCAATGAAAAGATCTATCGCAAAGCTAAAAATCATTGTAATAAAGACAAAACTAAAAAAGCTATGCAATATTGAAATTACTTAAAAAATGTAGGTGCCGGTTTTTTTGTCGGTGAGTTTATATAAATTCTGAAGAATAACTAGGTTAGTAGACTCTGTTCTTTCGACTGAAAATATTTTCAGATTATCTTATACCAAAAAGTAGAAACAACTTTGACATTCAAGATACACAACTTGTATGTTATTTCATTTTTCGTTCGCGCTACTGCATTCCTACTCTTTTTTTACGACTCTTCATTATAACTATTTTCAACGGTTTTCTATAAATTAAGTCAATTCCTTATTTATGTTCCAAACATTGCTACAATTCAATGTTTAGTACTACAGTAAATTGATTCGTAGAATTCTAAAATGTTTAAGGTAGAGGCTTTTTTATTAGTTCAATCTGAAGGAGTTTGTTCTACGTTGTCACTGATTTAAAAGTCGTGATTGTACCGGTAGATAAAAAAATTCGTAAACAGCTTTTTTTCATTCTCCTCAAACAAAAATGAAATTCCATTCAAATGACAATATTATTTTCCTATACCCTAATCGTTCCGAAATGACAGCAAGTGGATATAAAAGTTTTGACGATTTTGTGTTAATAATCACGTTAGCCCATTAACTGTGGAGTGTTCCTTGAGAATGAATTCATCTAAATGAAGTTTCGACGGAATATCACCACTGCACAGTGGCTGCTCGTGAGGTGTTGGTTTAAGGATGCTACAAGAGGTGTTAAAAAATACACCATAGGCGAAAATTTTTAGGATTTCAAGGTCAACCGCCTAATAATTTGAAAAAAATCAAAGTAAAACAAGCACCCTAAAATATTAAGTAGGTACCTATTCGAGGAATTAATCAATTGTTGCCCAGCAAGAACCAACGGGGAGGTGAGATTTTTTCTTGCCAGAAATAAAATAGGCCCCTCCCAAAAATAGATTAAAATAAAATTCTTGTAATAAAAGTCAAACAAAACTTAATAAAATAACAACAAAATAAAATAATAAAATATACATTTAGACCTGAAAAAAAAATTTAAATAAATTCTTTGGTATAGACATCTGTTTTTTCATAGATATAATAAAAACATTGTCTTTTTGATAATAAAATTAATCTATTTCATGAATTTTATACTTTTATGAACTCGGAGGTTAGGTTAGTAAGGTTAGAAAAAGTCAGGTCTGCTCAAGTTTTTGAAAAAAAAAGATGACCCAGCGACAAATTCTGACTTCATATTCGGCTTTTTCAGGCCAAAATAAGCTATAATCCGAAATTTCTAAAAAACGGGACAGTCTGTTGTATTATCGATAATTACCATAATTCCTGCATAAATGCCAGTGCCAAACAGAGACATTTTCCCTAGTAAAAAAGTAAACACTGCCAACAAAATAATTTATTTTTTACCTGTGATACGGTAAGCCAAGGATGTCTCTCATAATTTCTGATATTAAAACCGTGACTCTGCTACGCTGCACCAAATTTTTTAATTCCGGGGTAGGTCGCAATGTTTTTATTAAAACATTATCGTTTTAACTTAGTGCACTAAAGTTATGGGATAACAAATATTCCACTAAGTCACCATTGAAATTTTTAAAATTAACTTCAGTAACCGAACTCATTTTAAAAACAATACGCCAATAAAATAAATTAAAACCGACGAAACTGTTTTCGTCTACGACTAGTGACAACGACAACGTCCAACGAATTCACTCGATTTTACCCGAAAGCCTATAGTTGTGATTGGTCGACATTGTGTGAGGTGCAATCGGTGTTGCCATTTACATATGTCATTTTCTATTACAATGAAGTATTCATTCGCAGTATTCGCACCGTTGTTTGCTTTTCTGTGGCAGGCATAATGAACGTTGAAAATACCTTTTTAAGCCTCTGCAGCGTTGCCACAAATCTTGAAATGAATGAAATGCAGTAAATGTAAATACCTTCTATCGTAGTTAATAAATTATATTATATAATGTAGGTTGAAAGGAAGGTAGGTGCATAAAATAATATGATTTTGATTAATATGAATATGCTGAATGCTGACTATTCTATATAATATATTAGTGATAAACGGAATATTATTGAGGAGGAGGCTTAGCCTCCTTAGCCGCCTTCGAATAGCCGCCCCTGCCATTGCAGAAGAGAAAGTTCAGAAAATTACAGATAGTCCAGTCAATGACCATTTTGCCGTGTATTTATCCCATATAGAACCGATTTTCATAAAAAATTGGATTTAGGTTCTACTTACCATCTATTTCAAAGTCTACCCTCTGGCGGGGGTTGCTTTTTCCCTGAGGGTGGTTCAAACCCCTTCTTGGAGTTGAAAAATTTTTCATTGAAAATAAGTGCAGATATCGATACATTAACTTATTCTTAACAACTTTTGTTCCATGAAGTATCTTTTGAAAGTAAATACTTTTCCACATATTCGCGGGTGAAATTGTTGGTTTTCAGGCAAAGAAAACCACGTTTTCAGATTCTTTTTCACGAATAACTGGAAAAATGTGCATTCAATCGAAAAAAATGTAGAAAGCAAATTTATAGCTAATAAAAAAACAAAGAAAATTGTGTATTTATGATGTATGCAGATTCAATACAAACGGAATTGATGCTTGTTGAAATTTGACTGGTATTTTTAATCGCCAAAATGGAAAGTTTCTACGTACAATAACCAAAAACCAATGCATTTTTCGGGAAAAACTAATAGGACTTTTTTTACAGTCCTTTAAAAAATCTTCATTTTTATTTTTTATTAAATTTCCTAGCATCAAAACTAAGCGAGTTATGAAGAGAATAATGTCGATTCCTATTTATTCCTTGAAAAAAAATTGTGAAAATCTCACCCTCTCTTCCACCCCATTGGAAAAAAATTGTTGTCACTTTATAATTCACTTCATTTATGTTTTTATAATACGATCTGAGTGTTTAACCAGTTTGAAGTACTTCTTTCTGAAAAAAATTGAGTTTGAAGAGAGAAAAAAAATTTCGTAATTTAGCGAAAAATCGCATTTTCTTCAAAATAACTCAAAAACTGTTAACGATACGCAAAATTTTGTTGAGTACAAAATTGTAGGTTTTTTTTATTGAAAAATTTTGGTGTTTAATTTTTTTCTGTAGGATGAAAGTTGAGTAATATATGGCCATTTAAAGCTTGCGTGTGTTTGCGCAAAGTACCTTTTGTGAGCCCATTTAGCATGAAACTTTTTAAAAATAAAATCTGAAAAAAATGTTTTATTTAGATAAGCTCATACCTCTTAAAAAACCTACAAAATGCTATTTTGAAAGACTTGATTGCTTAAAAACTAAGCGAGTTATGGGGAAAAAACCAAAAGCACATTTTTATAGAAATTAGAATATGTATATTGGTATATTGATGAATATATAGTGGTGAATACCAATCAACTTTCAACAAGCAATAATTTCATTTGTATTGGGTCAGAGTACATTATAAATACACAATTTTCTTTGTTTTTTTATAAGCTATAATTTTGCTCTCTACAGTTTTTTTATTAAATGCATATTTTTCCAGTTATTCGAGGAAAGGGATCTGAAAACGTGGTTTTTTTTGCCTGAAAAACGACAATTTCACTCGCGAATAAGTCGAAAAGTATTGACTTTCAGAAAAATCTTCATTGAACAAAAGTTGCTTAGTCAATTCATTGATTTCCGTACTTATTTTCAATAAAAAAAGTTTTCAATCTCAAGAAGGGGTGGCATCCACCCCCAGAGAAAAAGCAACTCCCGGCGCAGGGTAGACTTTGAAAAAGATGGTAATTAGAACCTCAATTCAAATTTTCATACAAATCAGTGCTGTATAGGATAAATACACAGTTTACACTTTTTTTACCGTCATTGACTGTACTAAGAAGAGTTTCATTTTCATAGATCTTTTACGCAGTAATTGAATAGAAAGCAGAATTCTTCGTGTTTACCGAAACACGTTCGTGGCAATAAAATCAAGTACTAGGACATTTATTTGAAACTAATCAACTGAGCGCTGTTACTGGCGGTGTGTAATTGTTGCATTACATCGATTTGATGTGGCAACTTTACTCTTGCTTAGCGAATATAGTAAACACCTTCGGGTGTCAGGACGTACGAGTTCATGTTACCGAAATGTTTTCTTCTATCTGTAAGATGTGGTTCATTTGTTTCCGACTGGTGGCGCTGTGTCATATTTATATGCCATATAGTCACTGGAAGGAAAATATAACGTCGTTAGAAATATTTGGTTGGTTATCACTTTCGATGGATGGATGATACTGATGAGCCCCAAATAAGGGCGAAACAGACTGTCTATCATTTCCATTGATTGTGATAAACAACTTAATGTTTCTAACATACACCGTCTAAGATGTATGGAGGCATTTCGATGTTTCGTGAACTCGTATAACCAGCTCCGCTAGGAGGTTTGTTTGATTAGTTTCAAATAAATGTCCTAGTACTTGATTTTATTGCCACGAACGTGTTTCGGTAAACACGAAGAATTCTGCTTTCTATTCAATTACTGCGTAAAAGATAGAATCGGAGCGCTGTTACTGGCGGTGTGTAATTGTTGCATTACATCGATTTGATGTGGCAACTTTACTCTTGCTTAGCGAATATAGTAACCACCTTCGGGTGTCAGGACGTACGAGTTCATGATACCGAAATGTTTTCTTCTATCTGTAAGATGTGGTTCATTTGTTTCCGACTGGTAGCGCTGTGTCATATTTATATGCCATAGAGTCACTGGAAGGAAAATATAACGTCGTTAGAAATATTTGGTTGGTTATCACTTTCGATGGATGGATGATACTGATGAGCCCCAAATAAGGGCGAAACAGACTGTCCATCATTTCCATTGATTGTGATAAACAACTTAATGTTTCTAACATACACCGGCTAAGATGTATGGAGGCATTTCGATGTTTCGTGAACTCGTATAACCAGCTCCGCTAGGAGGTTTGTTTGATTAGTTTCAAATAAATGTCCTAGTACTTGATTTTATTGCCACGAACGTGTTTCGGTAAACACGAAGAATTCTGCTTTCTATTCAATTACTGCGTAAAAGATAGAATCGGAGCGCTGTTACTGGCGGTGTGTAATTGTTGCATTACATCGATTTGATGTGGCAACTTTACTCTTGCTTAGCGAATATAGTAACCACCTTCGGGTGTCAGGACGTACGAGTTCATGTTACCGAAATGTTTTCTTCTATCTGTAAGATGTGGTTCATTTGTTTCCGACTGGTGGCACTGTGTCATATTTATATGCCATATAGTCACTGGAAGGAAAATATAACGTCGTTAGAAATATTTGGTTGGTTATCACTTTCGATGGATGGATGATACTGATGAGCCCCAAATAAGGGCGAAACAGACTGTCTATCATTTCCATTGATTGTGATAAACAACTTAATGTTTCTAACATACACCGTCTAAGATGTATGGAGGCATTTCGATGTTTCGTGAACTCGTATAACCAGCTCCGCTAGGAGGTTTGTTTAATTAGTTTCAAATAAATGTCCTAGTACTTGATTTTATTGCCACGAAACGTGTTTCGGTAAAACACGAAGAATTCTGCTTTCTATTCATTACTGCGTAAAAGATAGAATCGGAGCGCTGTTACTGGCGGTGTGTAATTGTTGCATTACATCGATTTGATGTGGCAAATTTACTCTTGCTTAGCGAATATAGTAACCACCTTTCGGGTGTCAGGACGTACGAGTTCATGTTACCGAAATGTTTTCTTCTATCTGTAAGATGTGGTTCATTTGTTTCCGACTGGTGGCGGCTGTGTCATATTTATATGCCATGTAGTCACTGGAAGGAAATTATGAAGTCGTTAGAAAGATTTGGTTGGTTATCACTTTCGATGGATGGATGATACTGATGAGCCCCAAATAAGGGCGAAGCAGACTGTCTATCATTTCCATTGATTGTGATAAACAACTTAATGTTTCTAACATACACCGTCTAAGATGTATGGAGGCATTTCGATGTTTCGTGAACTCGTATAACCAGCTCCGCTAGGAGGTTTGTTTGATTAGTTTCAAATAAATGTCCTAGTACTTGATTATATATATATATATATATATATATATATATATATATATATATATATATATATATATATATATAAACAGGGACAAAACTAGAACTGTGCTATTCACATCATCCAAACGAATTGAGTCCTGCAGTACCGCTACATTTCTTGGTGTTATTATGGATACAAGGCTCACATGGGCAAATCATTGTGAAAAATTAGCACACACTTTGCATAAATTAATATTTCCCATAAGACGCATAAGGCAAATTATCACTGCGGAAACAGCCACACAGGCCTATTTTGCACTTTTCCATTCGAGAATGGTGTATGGTTTGGAAATAGGGGGTATGTCTGTTCACATTTTCAGAATAGTAGTTGCTCAAAAAGAAGCTATAAGAGCTTTGGAAGGTGTAAGTAGTGACACACATTGTAAACCGTTATTCGTCAAATATAGGATACTGACTGTTACGTCAGAACTCGCAATTAGATTGATTATAAGTGTGAAACAAAATATCACAATGTATGAGACAAGAGCATTAACCCAACCATATAACATCCGGAACAGCAGAAATTTGGGCATACCCAGAACTAGGCTAAATACTGGCCATAAACAGATAACAGGCATTATGCTCTATATCAAACTTCCATATGCATGGAGAACGCTGTCTGTAAGAGCACTGAAGAAAACACTGAAAGAATATTTTATAAAATATCCTGTGTATAGTGTAGAAGAGATTGGCGATTTCTTTAGTAGTGATAGATTTGCATTTGATACAACTTTGAATTGTAAATTAGATTGGACATGACTGTTGTACAGTTTCAATAAATTATTATTATTATTATTATATATATATATATATATATATATATATATATATATATATATATATATATATATATATATATATATATATATATATATATATATATATATATATATATATATATATATATATATATATATAAAGTGTGAACTATTTTTAACTTTTTGATGAATATTAGTAATAACAGGCTTGGTGAATCTCAAAAAAACTATTTCGAACATTACGTGGGTAAAGGTTTCTGTGGTTTCCCTTACCATCTAATAATAACAGATTTAAATGTTAATATTGGACTGAATAGCACGTAATAAATAACAGAGAACGGTCACAGCAGAAAAAATTATTGATGAAACATAGTTAAATATTCAAATTTTTTCAAATCAATAAATCTCAAAGAAATTTCAATATTTCAAAAGTTTTGAAAAAGCCACGAATGTCGTGGCGAAACGTCCACTTTTTAATAAAATCGAGTTTTTATGAGATTCACCAAGCCTGGTATTGCTAATATTTATCAAAAAGTTATACATACATATATATATATATATATATATATATATATATAATATATATATATATATATATATATATATATTATATATATATATATATATATATATATATATATATATATATATATATATATATATATATATATATATATATATATATATATATATATATATATATATATATATACAGTGGCGTAGATAGGGGGGATCAATCCCCCCACATGAGCCTACAAAAATTATAGTAGAATTGAATAAAAGTCTTCGTATCTACGTATTTAAGTATACATGAAATTTACTGAGCACTAGCACCTCTTTTGATATTATGTATGTGCAATTGAGTATTGTATAATTTTCGCGCTTCGAACAGGCGGACCAATCAGGAGCCACGAAATGATCGCTCGCTATAATTATGGACAGATTGAGCACATGTAAAGTAAATATCTACTCATAACTTTAACATAATATTAAATCAAGAAATTTAAATTGTTCTCTAATTTTGGGTAAAGTAACTAGTATTTGAGCAATTTTTATACAATGTTTAATTAGTAGTTTAATCGGTCACTATGAGCAAAAAACGTGTTTAACAAAGTTAAAATGGCTATAATGGAAAATTTTTATTTCGAAAGAGAGAAGTCAATCAAAATCTCCTCGCACTTCTTCTCTTTCTAAATTGTATACAGTACTTACTATTAAAAAAAAATTCTCGTGTTTTTGTTTAATAGTATAGTATTATATCTAAAGCACGATCAGTTTCGTTCAATAGTATAGGTAGTATTAAATTCAGAAAGAGAAGAAGAGCGAGGAGGTTTTGGTTGACTCCTTCCTTCGTGAATAAAATTTTTCATTTCACATACGTTTTTTGGTACTAGTGACCTATTAAATTCCTGTTTACATTCGAGGACCGTGATCATAGAAGATTTTCAATCAATATTCAATATTTCGAATATTTTTTGAGGTAGAGTAGGTATTAAAATATGACTAACTCTTGGCTTTGATTGTCAATTTAATTACCCCATAATATTTTGAAGTTAATAATAATTGTCGAATTAGTAAAAGTTTTCTTGTGATGGCGTTCAATCCATTTCTGGACTTTTACATCATGGATCTTGTAGAAAGATTTACTAATCATGAGAATATAGTTTAGTCAACAAGTGCTTTTTTTGTTCAACTTTTTTCATGAGTCTCGGAAAAATATGAACAAGGTGTCATTCGATTCGGAAGAGCATGTAGATATTTTTTGAAAAATGTTAAGTTCCGTTTAAGAAAATTGTAAAAGTTATAATCAATTTACTGAAAGAAAAAATTATCGCAAAAACTAATTGATATTTTTGATATCTAAATAAAGATACAAAAAGAGGAGGATATTTTCTAGAAGAAGGTCTCCCGGAACTGTAGGATTAATATTTATAATTTTCTCAGAGGGGTAAATATACGGTCGACAACGGGTAATCTGGTTTGCGAAATTAACACCTATTTGGGACACTTTAATTTCTCTTCTTCCGGTGCCATACCCGGTTTCGTGCGTAGGCGACCTCTCTACAACTATTCGTGCTGTGCGTGATACAGAGCTACACGAATAGAAGGAACCTACAGTATTTGACTAAGTATATTGAATATTAAATTAAGCAATAAAAAATTTCAGGTTCTTACTGGATAGGTAAATGCAATCGTTTTTTGCTGCTTAAACAAGAACATTGCTAGTGTGATAACTGTTAAATTATAGATCTGACTGCAGAATAGATCCCCGTTAGAAAAAATTCAAAAATTTTATTTTTTAGTTTTTTACTAACAATTTACTTAGTTGCAAAATTGAATACTTTAATTAATCATAACTTTTTTTCTTGATTCTCTTATAACAACGCATTCATTTATAATAATTTTTTATACAATAGGAGATAAATATTGAAAAAAACCATTTCCTTGTAGCTTCCGATAATGAAATACGGATCATTAAAATTATAATAATAATTTCATTTTGATGTTGCAAAACTACGTAAATTGTTAATAAACAACTGGAAAATTGAAATTTGTTTGATTTTTCAACGGGGATTTACTCTGAAGCCTTATAATAATAGCTCTAAGAATGAAAAAAAATCTCAGATCTATAGTGAACAGTTATCACACTCACAATTTTCATGTTCATGTACTAAAAAATTGTTAATTAACTATTGCATAACTATTTGAAAAATCGCTATTATCACCAGATTACTGCTCATTCGCCAAATGAGTAACTGTCTGAATTTTTCATTCCTTAATTTTCATATTTATTATGGTTAAATAATGTTTATTGTTTAAGTGTCCTTAATGCTCGTTACTCACCCAAACCAGATAACCCGTTTTCGGCCGTATTTTTACCTCTCTGAGAAATTATTGATCCTACAGTTCCGGAAGTTGAGCCTTTCTTTTGGGAAATTTCCTCTTCTTTTCGAACCTTTCTTCAGATTCTCAATGAATTTTTGACATATTGGCAAAAAACCAAACATCTTGTTTTCAGGATATTGTTTATAACTTTCACAATTTTCGCGAGCGAATTTTTATTTTTCTAAAACAAACATCTACATGTTACTCCGAATCGAGTGACGCCTTGCTCATAATTTTCCGAGACTGCTGAAAAATGTTTTTGAGTAGACTAAATGTATAAGAAAGATTTTCGTTGTTTTTCAAGCATGATTTATACGTAATTGACGAAGCATTTGACAAATTCATCAAAACTGACGAGCTTTATAAAAATTTTCACCTGTTGTTCTGGTTAGTTGAAAGTGTGGAAAAAAATATTTAATTCGTAGAGATGTTAAGCCTAAACATTCAATAAGAGAGCTGGATGTTTGCCTAGAAATTTTTTTTTCGAATATCATGTTGCTCAGAATATTTGCTACGCTGACGATATCGATGTTTGAAGCGAATAAAAACGATTCAAAGGAGCACGATAAAAGAAATGGACTTGTAATGACCCTTCTGAATATATCAAATTCATTGCAAATTAAAAACTCATGTTTGTCCAATTGTTTGTCATTGAAAGGTTTGGCTGCTTTGGCAATTCATCGTGACAATGAATTCACAGCTGACGAAGTTATAATATCAAATCAAATAGTTTGAATTTTTTTGCAACTTAATTTAACTTTTCTGCTTATTTTTTACTACCTACATGAAAGATTATGTTTATCAAGAAAACTAGAACTCTAGGTAAAAGCCTTATGAAATTTTGCATAGTCATATCCCCCCCCCCATCGAAAACAGCTATCTACGCCACTCTATATATATATATATATATATATATATATATATATATATATACATATACACCATAAGTCCCAAAATGAAGACACCAACATTGCTGTCTCGGTTGATATAGGAGATCGAAGAAAGGTAAACTGGGCAAAATTGACGATAGTGTATTTCCTCCATAAATCAAATATCGCTGTTTCATTTTGGTGGGGACATACCTGTGCTAACCTGGTTTCTAATCAAACACAAAGTATAACTTATATCACGATATTGGATATATATAAATACACTCCCGTTTGGCTGAACACAATACCAAACTTTCAACACTTATAACATTATTTCAGAATAGCAATCACCGTACTCGCACACACACTCGTAGTCTGTAAGGAACTGAACTTCCACTTGTTCATCATACGATGAGCTACCATTGCATCACCTTCTTACATCACCCTCTGACTCAGTGGTCCGGTTCCTTGCTAGCTATCTTAGGTCTCCACATCCCTTCCTTTCTTTCTAGACGTAGAGTTTGCACCTTGGGTTCACAAGTAGGTGCCGATTCCTGGGAAGGCTGATGGTCGCTATGATGGATGCTATCTGATGGAACCTAGTCCCCTTGGTGGACGGTGACGTAACTGCCGCCGTTGATGCTGTTAACAAAGAATCATTAGTAGAAGAAGGAAGCTTTTTCACCTGGCTAACATTTCGACGAACTTGTCTGTCTTCCCCCTGGAGCATGAGTTCTTTACCAGATCGTGGATGACAACATATTCAGTCCTACCAAAGCTGGGAGTTAACTGGTTATGTTGTATGACATTTTTCACCAAAACTTTGTCTCCAGGAACTATATCAGGATGCTTCGCTCTTCTAGTTCTATCCTCTTTCTGTTTTCCTTTCTGTTTATTCATTGTATCTCTATATCTAGCTTCTTCATCTCCGTGTTCTATTCTGAAGTCGGATATGGAGGGTATTTTATCTCGGATATTCCGACCAAATATCAATTCCGATGGCGATTCTCCAGTTGTCCTATGAGGCGTAGTATTATACTTCAGTAAAAGATTATGCAAAGCCACTTTATAGTTGCGATCTCCCTTTGAGTGAGAAATCTGAAGTCGTTTCAATAGTGCCTTGTTCATGTTTTCTACTTCTCCATTCTCGTGAGGCCAGTATGGCGCCGTATGTATGAGGCGGATATTATAATCTTCACAGAATTTTATTTTTTTCCAATTCGGTTCCTGTCAACTGCGGTCCATTATCCACTCTGATGGATGCGGGAATTCCCAATTTAGCGAAGAGTTCCTTCAAATAATTAATTATTATTAACGGCTATTATAGCCGTCGTTGAACGTAAAACTTTATATCCTGACATCGCGAATAATAGTTAATAACAACCAATACTTGTTCTTGACTTGGAAGTGGGCCCATTAAATCGATAGCCAGGACTTTCCATGGTGCTGTAGGAAATTCGTGATGGTTCATGGGTGCTGACTTCGGAGTGACCAACAAACAGTCTTTACAAATTTTGACAGCTTCTTTTGCTTGGCGATCGATCAATGGCCACCATGTTTTTGCACGTAGTCTCCTTCATCACCGTTTGACTTGGGTGTCCTTCATGTGCAAGTTGTAGTGTTCGTTCGCGTAGTGATCCTGGCATGACAATTTTATTACCTCTCAACAATACTGGCCCCAGTGTCGTGAATTCATTTCGGAACGGATAATAGAGACTGATGTCAGAGGCCTGCCATGATTCTTCGTTGACTTTCACCACTGTTGTTGCTAGTAAACGGTCTTCGATTTTAGCTTTTTAAATGCATTTGTTCTTGTTAAGAAGCACATTATTGTTTTCTAGCATGTTCAAGACTTTTCTTAAACAGTCATCATGTTGCTTTTCAGACCCTCCAAAAACTATGATGTCATCCAAATAATTTAGGCAGTTCTCACAACCCGCTAACAGTGCTTCGAAAATTCGTTAGAATATTTCTGGTGCCGAGTTCACTCCGGACATTAGGCGTTTATACCTAAACGTGCCTTTATGAGTAATAAATGTCGTGATTGTGCGACTGCTCTCGTCTAGTTCCAATTGGTGGTATGCGTTTGTTCAATCCAATATTGAGAACAATTTTGCTGATTTAAGTTTAGTTATAAATGACTCAACCATCGGTAGTGGGTAGTTTTCACGTTTGATAGCTTCATTCGCTCTTCGCATATCAATACATATACGGATAACCCCAGATTGTTCGAACAAAACTACAATCGGAGATATCCATGTACTTGGTCCTTCTACTTTTTCGATGATATCTTTCTGAAGTGCCTTTTTGAGTTTTTCTTCGTGACTTGTTTCTCCACTGCTATAGGTATACGTCCCACTGGCTGTCGTACTGGTTTAACCGAAGGATCGATTGTCAGTCTTACTTTAAGCCCTTTCATTTTAGAAAGCTGTTCACATGATTCTTCTATTGCATTAATACCCAGTTTCAATAGACCTAGACGAACAGCCGCCCGTTTCCCTAGCAATGAAAATTTCCCTTTCTCAATTACATAAAAAGGCGTTATGATTTCTTCGTTTTTCTTAAAACGAATTTCCGCCATGAAATGACATTTGGAATTTAGAGCTTGCGTTTCAAAAATATTATCCACATTTATTTCCACGTCCCAGATGACTGCGCATTCTGTTGCCTCAATTTCTTCCAATCCTGTCCACTGATAACATTTGCTCTTGTTCCAGAATCAATGAGCATTGTGATAGCTACTCCTCCAATTGAACATTCTATAAGCTCGTCGTTATCTTCATTAATTGTCTGCCGTATTTGATGGTTCTGAGATTCTGTTTCTGTTATTCGGAAACACACACAAAATCTGATACTTCGGAGTCTTCGTCATTCGGGTCATTGGTACCAATGTGATAGAGATTTGAATCTCTCCTTCGTTTAGCCGGTGGAGCAGATGGTTTTCCTCGACGTTCATTTAAAGTGGCCGAATTCCCGGCTCTTGTTCTGTACTTTGAAGCAAAATGCCCTATCAAGCCACATGAATGACGTTTCACCTTTCTCGCTGGACACCGTTCGTCGTCAGGTAGATGATTTTGTCGACCACATCGAGTACACCCAGCGGTGGTACGTTTTTGTCGACTTTCGATTCGATTGACTTGATTTCCAGATGACTACGTCCCTGAAATCGATGGTTCTGTTCGTTGCATTTCTTGTGACTGGTTTATTATTTGTTCATGTATTCGGCATATTTCAACTGATTCCTCTGATATATATTCTTTTTCCATTAGACGCTTTCTTTTTGTTCGAATTTTGCCCCAATTATCGATGAGTTTAATCCTTGAAGTTAGTTTCTAATGTTTGTTGGGCTGGTCTCGCCAGAAGTACATTTGGTGGATTGTCGCCGAACCGCCAGTATGAATTTGTCTTCGAACTCCACCTTTTTCCACCTTCTAGCGGCTTCATGTTACGAAATAGGTGTCTTTCCAACGTAAAGTTGCTTTGCGGTGAAAATATCTGGTCAACTTATCGACTAATATCTGAAAAACATCGTTATTTATTTTCAGATCGGAAACTTCGATTGTCCCTGGTAAATTGAAAGCGGCCTCTTGTAGTTGTGCTCCACCTAAATGAAGTAATTTATTATTTTTTTTTTATTTAACTCGAGGGACCTACAGTTTAACGCCGGTTCTGAACGGCCAATGGGCTTGTAAACAATGTACATTACCCAACAATTAATCGCATAAATAGAACCACTAAATTCAGGACATACACAACGCCCAAGAGCAAGGTGGGACTCGAACCCACATCCTCGGCTTACAAGCCGTGCACCTTACCGCTGGTCTACCGAGGCCTCTTATGTGAAGTCTCTGAAACATATAATAAGATTTTTTCATTTACGTTCGACGACGTGGATGTTCCGACACAGAACTCTTAACCTTCACCTTTCTCACGTTAGACAACGTGGATGTTCAGACACAGAACTTTTTTTTTTTTAACTGCCCTTGTCTAGGGTAACTAACAGTTTAATCAACTCTGTTTTGTTTTTAACTGCCCTTGGCTAGGGTAATAGTTTAATTAACTCAGTTTTGTTTTTCACTGCCCTTGGCTAGGGTAACTAACAGTTTAATCAACTCTGTTTTGTTTTTTTTTTAACTGCCCTTGGCTAGGGTAATAGTTTAATTAACTCAGTTTTGTTTTTCAACTGCCCTTGGCTAGGGTAACTAACAGTTTAATTAACTCTGTTTTGTTTTTCAACTGCCCTTGGCTAGGGTACTAGTTTAATTAACTCAGTTTTGTTTTTCACTGCCCTTGGCTAGGGTAACTAACAGTTTAATCAACTCTGTTTTGTTTTTCAACTGCCCTTGGCTAGGGTACTGCCCTCTAGCTGGGGCAACAGTTTAATTATTGACACTGTCTGTGGAGACAGATAACAGTTCACAATAAATGGTATTTTTCGGCTGCCCTGAGACCGGGTAACAGTCAGTAATAAAATTGAAATCACTTATTTGTTTGGAATATATACATATAAGAAGTCAATATCAGACTCACCTCGTCTAGAAATCAACTTCCTGTGGGTGTGATATCCCCTTCTCGTCGCCAGTTGTGCTAACCTGGTTTCTAATCAAACACAAAGTATAACTTATATCACTATATTGGATATATATAAATACACTCCCGTTTGGCTGAACACAATACCAAACTTTCAATACTTATAACATTATTTCAGAATAGCAATCATCGTACTCGCACACACACTCGTAGTCTGTAAGGAACTGAACTTCCACTTGTTCATCATACGATGAGCCACCATTGCATCACCTTCTTACATCACCCTCTGACTCAGTGGTCCGGTTCCTTGCTAGCTATCTTAGGTCTCCACAATACCTACATTGTATTGGCACGTTTTGATTATCATTTGATTTATGAAATTTTGTACCCTCTACCGTCTTTTGTTGTTCAGATAATAACAACTTTTGTTTTTCATATGGCGGTCATCTTTGATCTTCACAAATTCTGGAAGGCCATGAAATGTGCTTTCTAATAATATGTCATTTTCTAGAGAAATTTTTCGTTTCAAACAAGTTATTCGATAAAAACCAATTCGAATATGAACGAAGTAATAACAGTAGGTCAGGACATATAATATTATTCATTTAATGAATCCAAGCTTTTGCACAAATACACTCTGACCCTTTTCCTGAAAGCAAAATCATAGAATACCGTGAGATGGGCTATCCAATGATATGTCACTTTATGGAAAAGGTTATCCGTTTTGGCTGAGAATGTTTGTACCGGGTGTCTGATTAAGAGAGGCACCCGGCTGTATCTCAGAAACCATTCGTCGTACAGACTTACGGTGAAAAATTTTATGCCCTAAGTGGCCAACGGAAAATCCTGGAAATTATTTTCAGGTTTCTAAGATAGCCGCCAGGGGGCGTAACCGCCATCTGAAACTTTTAAAGTGATTTTCTTCGGAAATTCATCTAGTGAATATACCAAAAAAATATTTTCTGTTTAAAGTTGAGTTCTATTCGAGCCATTTTTATATTACACTTTTTGAGGTATCTATTGAAATTAAGTGATGGGGGGTGATTCAATATTTTCTTGAATGAACAGCTGTAACTCCTGAACGACTGAACGAATTTCAACAAAGTTAATCTCGTTGGGAAAAGCATTTATTGCTTCATCGAAAACATTGTATCTGTGGTCCGTTAAGAGCGTCTTTTGATTTAATAACTGAAAATAGCTTATTTCTCTAAAAAATTAAACGCAACAACATAAAAATGTATTGTGATGATGCCAAAATAGGCTAGTGAAAACCGCATCTCGATATCTTATTCTTAGCCTAAAATCCATCACACCGGTATTTATTTTCATTTATCTGTATTTTTCCAAGAATCAATGATGAAATTTCATAATTCAATGATTATCAAATAGGAACTAGTATTCTTAGTTCAAAAAAATTTTATAAAATCGTTTAGGGGCGTAATAATCAATAAATATAATTTATGAAAGTGCAAGAAGGTAGTCAGAATATGAAGAGCAGGCCATGAAGGAAAAATAAATGCCTAAAATCAAGTTGTCAACAAATTTTAAAAATCAACTTATAATAGCTGTATAATGAGTTTTTGTGGCTCACACAAGTAAGGACTGAAAACTATTGAAATGCATTTACGAACAATGAAGATGTTGATATGTTTGCGGTATATTTTGAATGTCTTCAAATGCGGCAATGGCACAAAGATTATATAGAACTCGATTTCCAAATTGGCTCTCACGCCATGCAAGAATTTGTTGGGCATATTTGAAGAAAATAGAGAATTTTCATCTGAAATTTATAGGGTCGAAGCTAAACGTGGAAAAATTCTCGCATGGCGTAAACGCCGAATATAGAACTCTGTATATTCTCTGTGCCAATGCCACGTTTTGAAGAAAGTCAAAATATACCGCAGTGATATCAACAGCTTCATTGTTTGTAAAAGGCATTTCAATCTTGTTCAATCCTTACTTCTTAATTTGCCACTATATATATAGTTTTGGTATCTGTTGACAAGTTGAGTTTAGGCATATGATTTTCCTCCATGGCCTGCTCTTCATATTCTGACTACATTGCACTTGCATATTATTACATTGGTTATTATGCTAACACAACATTTATTCTAAATTTCTTGAAATAAGAATGCCATTTTTTGAAAAACATAAAATTACGAAATTTCATCATTGATTCTTGGAAAAATACAGATAAATGAAAATAAATACCGGTGTGATGGCGTCTTTTTGAATCATATAATAACTAAATTTTCTTTCTTCGATATTTCAGGCTAGGAATAAGATATCGAGATATGGTTTTTACTAGCCTATTTTGGCATCATCACAATACATTTTTATGGAAAAAAAGTTATGTTATTGCATTTAAGTTTTTAGGGAAATTGGAAATTTTCTGTTATTATATCAAAAAATGCTCTCTACCGGCATAACTAAAAATTTGACAGAGTACAGATAAAATGGTTTCGATGAAGCAATAAATGCTTTTCCCAACGAGATCAACTCTGTTGAAATCCGTTCAGTCGTTCAGGAGTTACAGCTGTTTAATCAAAAAAACATTGAATCACCCACTTAATTTCAATATATACGTCAAAAAGTGTCAAATAAAAATGACCCGAATAAAGTTCAGCTTTAAACAGAAAATATTTTTTTGGTATATTCACTAGATGAATTTCAGAAAAAAATCACTTTAAAATTTTCAGATAGCCCCTGGCGGCTATCTTAGAAATCTGAAAATAATCTCCAGGATTTTCTGTTGGCTACTTTGGTTATAAAATTTTTTACCGTAAGTCTCTACGACGAATAGTTTGTGAGATACAGTCGCGTGCCTCTCTTAATCAGACACCCGGTACATGTGTCTCTGCATTTATCATCTCATATTTAGTGTTGCAGATTTGCAGATTGAAGGAAACAGCTAAATTCATTTGAGCTAAGAATGCCTTTTGAATTAATGAATAAGTGTTTTGAATAAATTGTTCTGATAATTTCCGAGATATGTATGATATGTTAACATTTGTTATTTATATAATGTTAAATTTCTGGATAGAATTGCATTGTATCTTCTACTTATAACGCAGATACAAAAAGAGGAGGAGGCACACACACTCGTAGTCTGTAAGGAACTGAACTTCCACTTGTTCATCATACGATGAGCTACCATTGCATCACCTTCTTACATCACCCTCTGACTCAGTGGTCCGGTTCCTTGCTAGCTATCTTAGGTCTCCACATCCCTTCCTTTCTTTCTAGACGTAGAGTTTGCACCTTGGGTTCACAAGTAGGTGCCGATTCCTGGGAAGGCTGATGGTCGCTATGATGGATGCTATCTGATGGAACCTAGTCCCCTTGGTGGACGGTGACGTAACTGCCGCCGTTGATGCTGTTAACAAAGAATCATTAGTAGAAGAAGGAAGCTTTTTCACCTGGCTAACATTTCGACGAACTTGTCTGTCTTCCCCCTGGAGCATGAGTTCTTTCACCAGATCGTGGATGACAACATATTCAGTCCTACCAAAGCTGGGAGTTAACTGGTTATGTTGTATGACATTTTTCACCAAAAACTTTGTCTCCAGGAACTATATCAGGATGCTTCGCTCTTCTAGTTCTATCCTCTTTCTGTTTTCCTTTTCTGTTTATTCATTGTATCTCTATATCTAGGGCCTTCTTCATCTCCGTGTTCTATTCTGAAGTCGGATATGGAGGGTATTTTATCTCGGATATTCCGACCAAATATCAATTCCGATGGCGATTCTCCAGTTGTCCTATGAGGCGTAGTATCTACTTCAGTAAAAGATTATGCAAAGCCACTTTATAGTGCGATCTCCCTTTGAGTGAGAAATCTGTAAGTCGTTTCAATAGTGCCTTGTGTTCATGTTTTCTACTTCTCCATTCTCGTGAGGCCAGTATGGCGCCGTATGTATGAGGCGGATATTATAATCTTCACAGAATTTTTATTTTTTTCCAATTCGGTTCCTGTCAACTGCGGGTCCATTATCCACTCTGATGGATGCGGGAATTCCAATTTAGCGAAGAGTTCCTTCAAAATAATTAATTATTATTAACGGCTATTATAGCCGTCGTTGAACGTAAAACTTTATATCCTGACATCGCGAATAATAGTTAATAACAACCAATACTTGTTCTTGACTTGGAGTGGGCGCCATTAAATCGATAGCCAGGACTTTCCCATGGTGCTGTAGGAAATTCGTGATGGTTCATGGGTGCTGACTTCGGAGTGACCAACAAACAGTCTTTACAAATTTTGACAGCTTCTTTTTGCTTGGCGATCGATCATGGCGCCACCATGTTTTTGCACGTAGTCTCCTTCATCACCGTTTGACTTGGTGTCCTTCATGTGCAAGTTGTAGTGTTCGTTCGCGTAGTGATCCTGGCATGACAATTTTATTACCTCTCAACAATACTGGCCCCCAGTGTCGTGAATTCATTTCCGGAACGGATAATAGAGACTGATGTCAGAGGCCTGCCATGATTCTTCGTTGACTTTCACCACTGTTGTTGCTAGTAAACGGTCTTACGATTTTAGCTTTTTAAATGCATTTGTTCTTGTTAAGAAGCACATTATTGTTTTCTAGCATGTTCAAGACTTTTCTTAAACAGTCATGCATGTTGCTTTTCAGACCCTGCCAAAAACTATGATGTCATCCAAATAATTTAGGCAGTTCTCAACAACCCGCTAGACAGTGCTTTCGAAAATCGTTAGAATATTTCTGGTGCCGAGTTCACTCCGGACATTAGGCGTTTATACCGTAAACGTGCCTTTATGAGTAATAAATGTCGTGATTGTGCGACTGCTCTCGTCTAGTTCCAATTGGTGGTATGCGTTTGTTCAATCCAATATTGAGAACATTTTGCTGATTTAAGTTTAGTTATAAATGACTCAACCATCGGTAGTGGTAGTTTTCACGTTTGATGAGCTTCATTCGCTCTTCGCATATCAATACATATACGGATAGACCCCAGATTGTTCGAACAAAACCTACAAGTACAATCGGAGATATCCATGTAGCCGTTTTGGTCCTTCTACTTTTTCGATGATATCTTTCTGAAGTGGGCCTTGTTTGATGTTTTTCTTGCGTGGAGCTTGTTTTCTCCACTGAGGGCTATATGAGTAGCGTCCGCACTGGCTGTCGTACTGGTTTTAACCGATAGGTATCGAATTCTCAGTCAGTCCTTACTTTACAAGCCCTTGTCATCTTTAAAGAAAGCTGTGTCACATGAATTCTTCTATTGCATTAGATACCTCAGTTTCGAATAGACCTAGACGAACAGCCGCCCGCGTTTCGCCTAAGGGGTCAATGAAAATTTCGCTCCTCTCAATTAGGCATAAAAAGCGCGTACTTATGATTTGCTTCGTTTTTCTTAAAACGAAATTTCCCGCCATCGAAAATGGACAGTTTTGGAATTTTAGAGCCATGCGTTTCAAAAAGCAATATTGATTGCCACATCTCTATATTTCCACCCGTGCCCACGTAGTGAATCTGGCGCAATGTCTGTTGCCGCCTTCAATTTCTTCCAATCCTGTCCACTGATAACATTTGCTCTTGTTCCAGAATCGAATGAGCAGCCTGCTGTGATAGCTACTCCTCCAATTGAAACATTCTATACTGCTCGTCGTTTATCATCATTTAACTTGTCTGCCGTATTTTGATGAGTTCTGAGATTCTGTTTCTGTTATTCGGAAAACACACACAAAATCTGATACTTCGGAGTCTTCGTCATTCGGGTCATTGGTACCGAAATGTGATTAGAGATTTTGAAATCTCTCCTTTCGTTTAGGCCGTGGCGCAGATGGTTTGTCAGCTCGCTGCACGTTCATTTAATGCTGGGGAATTCGCCGCGGGCTCTTCTCTCTGGTACTTGTGGAAGCAAAAATGCCCTATCAAGCCACATGAATGACGTTTCACCTTTCTCGCTGGACACCGTTCGTCGTCAGGTAGATGATTTTGTCGACCACATCGAGTACACCCAGCGGTGGTACGTTTTTGTCGACTTTCGATTCGATTGACTTGATTTCCAGATGACTACGTCCCTGAAATCGATGGTTCTGTTCGTTGCATTTCTTGTGACTGGTTTATTATTTGTTCATGTATTCGGCATATTTCAACTGATTCCTCTGATATATATTCTTTTTCCATTAGACGCTTTCTTTTTGTTCAGAATTTGCCCAATTATCGATGAGTTTATCCTTGAAGTTAGTTTCTAATGTTTGTTGGGCTGTCTCGCCAGAAGTACATTTGGTGGATTGTCGCCGAACACGCAGTATGAATTTGTCTTCGAAACTTCACCTTCTAGCGGCTTCATGTTACGAAATAGGTGTCTTTCCAACGTAAAGTTGCTTTGCGGTGAAAATATCTGGTCAACTTATCGACTAATATCTGAAAAACATCGTTATTTATTTTCAGATCGGAAACTTCGATTGTCCCTGGTAAATTGAAAGCGGCCTCTTGTAGTTGTGCTCCACCTAAATGAAGTAATTTATTATTTTTTTTTTATTTAACTCGAGGGACCTACAGTTTAACGCCGGTTCTGAACGGCCAATGGGCTTGTAAACAATGTACATTACCCAACAATTAATCGCATAAATAGAACCACTAAATTCAGGACATACACAACGCCCAAGAGCAAGGTGGGACTCGAACCCACATCCTCGGCTTACAAGCGGTGCACCTTACCGCTGGTCTACCGAGGCCTCTTATGTGAAGTCTCTGAAACATATAATAAGATTTTTTCATTTACGTTCGACGACGTGGATGTTCCGACACAGAACTCTTAACCTTCACCTTTCTCACGTTAGACAACGTGGATGTTCAGACACAGAACTTTCTTTTTTTTAACTGCCCTTGTCTAGGGTAACTAACACAGTTTACATCAACTCTGTTTGTTTTTTAACTTTGCCCTTGGCTAGGTTAATAGTTTAATTAACTCAGTTTTGTTTTTTTCACTGCCCTTGGCTAGGGGTAACTAACAGTTTAATCAACTCTGTTTCTGTTTTTTTTTAAACTGCCCTTGGCGTAGCTAATAGTTTTAATTTTTAATCAGTTTTGTTTTTCAACTGCCCCTTTGGCTAGCGGGGTAACTAACAGTTTAAAAATTAAAAACTCTGTTTGTTTTTTCAACTGCCCTTGGCTAGGGTACAGTTTTTAAATTTAAACCTCCAGTTTGTTTTTTCACTGCCCTTGGCTAGAGCGTAACTAACAGTTTAATCCCCAACTCTGTTTTGTATTTCAAAACTGCCCTTGGCTAGGGTACTGCCCTCTAGCTGGGGCAACAGTTTAATTATTGACATGTCGTGGAGACAGATAACAGTTCACAATTTTAAATCGGTATTTTTTTCGGCTGCCCTGGGAGACCGGGTAACAGTCAGTAATAAAATTGAAATCACTTATTGTTTTGGGGGAAATATATACATATAAGAAGTCAATATCAGACTCAACCTCGCCTCTAGAAATCAACTTCCTGTGGGTGTGATATTCCCCTCTTCGTTCCGCCCAGTTGTTCTAACCTGGTTTCTAATCAAACACAAAGTATAAACCTATTCACCTATATTGGATATATATAAAATTAACTCCCGTTTGGCTGAAACACAATACAAAACTTTCAATACTATATAACATTATGTTCAGAATAGCCCAATTCATCCGTACTCGCAAACACACACTCGTAGTCTGTAAGAGAACTGAACTTCCACTTGTTCATCATACGATGAGCCACCATATGGCCATCACCTTCTTTTACATCACCCTCTGACTCAGCTGGTCCGGGTTTTTCCTTTTTGCTAGCTATCTTAGGTCCCACAATAACCTAGCATGTAATTGGCACGTTTTGATTATCATTTGATTTTAATGAAATTTTGTACCCTCTACCCGTCTTTTGTTGTTCAGATTAATAACAACTTTTGTTTTTCTATGGCGGTCATCCTTTGATCTTCACAAATTCTGGAAAAAGGCCATTTTGAAACTGTGCTTTCTAATAATATTTGTCATTTTCTAGAGGAAATTTTTCGTTTCAAAACAGTTATTCGATAAAAAACCAATTCGAATATGAACGAAGTAATAACAGTAGGCAGGCATATAATATTATTTCATTTAATGAATCCAAGTTTGCACCCAAATACACTCTGACCCTTTTCCTGAAAGGGCAAAATCATAGAATAACCTTGAGATGGGCTATCCAAATTTTATATGTCACTTTATGAGAAAAAGGTTATCCGTTTTGGCTGAAATGTTTTGTACGGTGTCTGATTAAGAGAAAGGCACCCGGCTGATCTCAGAAACCATTCGTCGTACAGACTTACGGGTGAAAAAAATTTTATGCCCTAATGGCCAACGGAAAATCCTGGAAAATTTATTTTTCAGTGTTTCTAAGATACCGCCATGGGGCGTAACCGCCATCTGAAACTTTTTTAAAGTGATTTTCTTCGGAAATTCATCTAGTGAATATACCAAAAAAATATTTTCTGTTTAAAGTTCAGTTCCCCTTATTCGAGCCATTTTTATATTACACTTTTTGAGGTTTTATCTATTGAATATTAAAAGTGATGGGGGGTGATTCAATAATTTTTCGTTGAAATGAAACAGCGTCAAACCTTCCTGAACACTGAACGAATTTTTTCAACAAAGTTTAATCGCGCGAGTTGGGAAAGCTTTATTGCTTCATCGAAAACATTGTATCTGTGGTCCGTTAAAAAGGGGCATACGTCTTTTGATTTAATAACTGAAAATAGCTTATTTCTCTAAAAAATTAAACGCAACAACATAAAAATTGTATTGTGGATGATGCCAAAATAGGCTAGTGAAAACCGCATCTCGATATTTCTTTTTAAAAAAATTTTTCTTGTAGCCTAAAATCCACACACCGGTATTTTTTTTCAATTTATCTTATTTTGTTCCCCAAGAATCAATGCATGAAATTTCATAATTCCAAATTATCAAATAGGAACTAGTATTCTTAGTTCAAAAAAAATTTATAAAATCGTTAGGGGCGTAATAATCAATAAAATATATTTATGAAAGTTGCAAGAATGTAGTCAGAATATGAAGAGCAGGCCATGAAGGAAAAATAAATGCCTAAAATTCAAGTTGTTCCACACAAAATATTTTTTAAAAATCAACTTATAATTAAGCTGTTTTAATGAGTTTTTGTGGCTCACACAAGTAAGGACTGAAAACTATTGAAATGCATTTACGAACAATGAAGATGTTTGATATGTTTTGCGGTATATTTTGAATGTCTTCAAATGCGGGCAATGGCACAAAGATTATATAGAACCTCGATTTCCAAATTGGCTCTTCCCCGCCATGCAAGAATTTGTTGGGCATATTTTGAAGAAAAATAGAGAATTTTCATCTTGAAATTTAAGGGTCCGAAGCCTAAACGTTGGAAAAATTCTCGCATGGCGTAAACGCGAATATAGAACTCTGTATATTCTCTGTGCCAATGCCACGTTTTGAAGAAAGTCAAAATATACCGCAGTGATATCAACAGCTTCATTGTTTGTAAAAGGCATTTCAATCTTGTTCAATCCTTACTTCTTAATTTGCCCACTATATATATAGTTTTGGTATCTGTTGACAAGTTGAGTTTAGGCATAATGATTTTCCTCCATGGCTGCTCTTCAATATTCTGACTACATTGCACTTGCATATTATTACATTGGTTATTATGCTAACACAACATTTATTCTAAATTTCTTGAAATAAGAATGCCATTTTTTGAAAACATAAAATTACGAAATTTCATCATTGATTCTTGGAAAAATACAGATAAATGAAAAATTAAATACCGGTGTGATGGCGTCTTTTTGAAATCATATAATAACTAAATTTTCTTTCTTCGATATTTCAGGCTAGGAATAAGATATCGAGATATGGTTTTTACTAGCCTATTTTGGCATCATCACAATACATTTTTATGGAAAAAAAGTTATGTTATTGCATTTAAGTTTTTAGGGAAATTGGAAATTTTCTGTTATTATATCAAAAAATGCTCTCTACCGGCATAACTAAAAATTTGACAGAGTACAGATAAAATGGTTTCGATGAAGCAATAAATGCTTTTCCCAACGAGATCAACTCTGTTGAAATCCGTTCAGTCGTTTCAGGAGTTACAGCTGTTTAATCAAAAAAACCATTGAATCACCCACTTAATTTCAATATATACGTCAAAAAGTGTCAAATAAAAATGACCCGAATAAAGTTCAGCTTTAAACAGAAAATATTTTTTTGGTATATTCACTAGATGAATTTCAGAAAAAAATCACTTTAAAATTTTCAGATAGCCCCTGGCGGCTATCTTAGAAATCTGAAAATAATCTCCAGGATTTTCTGTTGGCTACTTTGGTTATAAAATTTTTTACCGTAAGTCTCTACGACGAATAGTTTGTGAGATACAGTCGCGTGCCTCTCTTAATCAGACACCCGGTACATGTGTCTCTGCATTTATCATCTCATATTTAGTGTTGCAGATTTGCAGATTGAAGGAAACAGCTAAATTCATTTGAGCTAAGAATGCCTTTTGAATTAATGAATAAGTGTTTTGAATAAATTGTTCTGATAATTTCCGAGATATGTATGATATGTTAACATTTGTTATTTATATAATGTTAAATTTCTGGATAGAATTGCATTGTATCTTCTACTTATAACGCAGATATTTTAGTGAAGGTATTCAATGGTTTTGCTTTCAGGAAACGAGTTTGCCAACCATAGTGAATAACCACTTCTAAAAAAATTCATTCTAGAATTTCAGAGTGGAGTTGTGGTGAAGCTTGGACTCATTAAAGATTTTTTATTATTTGTCAAGAACTACCATGATTACTTCTTTCATATTCGAATTGTTTTTCTTTGAATAACTGGACTGAAACGGAAAATTTCTTTAGCAAGTGACATATCATCGAAATGCTCATCTCGAGGCCTTCCAAACTCTGTGAAAATCAAAGATAGCCGCCATATGAAAAACGAAAGTTGTTATTGAAGTCTGAAAAATAGAAGACGGTAGAGGGTACAAAATGTCATAAATCGAATGGTAATGAAAAAATGCCTAAACAAGGTACAAGTCTTCACCAACACAAAACAAAAATATTTTATTTATGAAGGAAAAACAATATCGTCCATTTTTTGTTTTTGATTTTTATCTCGATACAAATGAAGATATATCAAATCTGAAAGGATATATGAAATCAGCCAGGAATTGTTTGAAACATTTCCCATTTAACCGTTTTTCTATCTATTATATTAACGAAGATAAAAATATTGGTGCCTTCATTTTGGGACACATTTCCTTATAATTGTCTGTATTTTCACAATACCTGGCGATTTGAGCACGAAAAATAATTTTCCAACAAGTTAATATTCGAAAGTTTTGAAAAATCAATGTTACGAAATCAGTGATGATAATATGGATAAAAATTGAATTCGTCACCCTATAATCTATTATATTTCCATTTATTGAAGGTTTATCTCAGAACTGAAATAAAGGCTCCAAAGATTTTAATATAAAACTCATCATCTCAGACCAATTCAATTAGATTACACAAGGTGAAAGATGTAGTTCCAGTCCATGACCATTTTGGAGTAATGCGATGTGAATGTGAAAGGTCGTAAATATGACAAACTAGGCAACATCTTTGTACGAGAATAAACCAACAAAAAAGGATAGTAAAGGTATTAACATAATAGAGCAAAACATCTAGCTTAAGATCAACCACCGTTGGGTAGTCTTCACATCGTCTACACGACACAGTACATATATATTTATATTAACAATTAGTCCGAACTTCACCTTGTACCTTACCAATTGAATTTCCAAATATTGTCTTATTGTCGTGTTTCTGTTTACAGAACTTGATCCTGAAAAGGACGAAACGTTGTACGAAGATAATAAATGAATCATTCTATAACGCACATTTTATTGTGTTCAAAATTTCCTGTAAGATATTATTGATTATTTGGGAAGATCGGCATGAATCAACCTAATTAATTGATAATAATTATTTTGATTTTTATGAGTTTTATAAACATTTAAAAGTCAAGGAACAGACAACTGTGATGTATTATTTGCGGCATTAGCTGTCTTCAGTTACTAAAATGTAGTACTCAGTCCAATATCAGCAGTTAAGTCTGCTTATATTACATGGTAGTTAAGTTAAACAACAGAAAAACCCATTTACGCAATATATACAATCGGTTCTCAATTTTATATTCAACTATTTTTCTTGAAAATGACATTATTAGTAATGTGCAAACTTATAAACGAATAAATGTATAAAATTGTACGTTTCGGTGGTACATCCACCTTCTTCAGCACTCGATATATAAATCACAAACAACCTTAAATGTACCATACATACATACAAAAAAAAAATATATGACAGACGGTTTGTTTCTAATGTGTTTATGTTAGTTAATTAATTTTAATTTTATTGTGGATGTACTTGACAAAATTATTGTATTAATTGATTTTATATGAATGTATGGTACATTTAAGGTTGTTTGTGATTTATATATCGAGTGCTGAAGAAGGTGGATGTACCACCGAAACGTACAATTTTATAAATTTATTCGTTTATAATAATTAATTCAATTAACCTGTCAGAGCTAAACTTTTATTGTTCCCATATATATATATATATATATATATATATATATATATATATATATATATATATATATATATATATATATATATATATATATATATCTATATATATATATATATATATTATATATATATATATATATAATCTATATATATATATATATATATATATATATATATATATAAATATATATATATATATATATATATATATATATAGATATATATATATATATATATATATATATATATAATATATATAGTATATAGATATATATTATATATAGTATATATATATAATATACATATATATATATATATATAAATATATATATATATATATATATATATATATATATATATATATATATATATATATATATATATATATATATAATAATATAATCTTTATTTGCCCTACCAAAATTACAGTTTATAAATAATATAATATGAAAAAACAACAAAAAGGAAAGAAAATTGACTCTAAAATAAGGTAAAAAAAAACTAAAATATTGAAAATTACATAACCTGGCAAACAGAGATCCCATCAAAAAAACCATTTACTCTCAGAAGTACACAGTACTTTTACGAGAGCTGTTCTACATCAGAAAATTTTTCATAATATAATAACTCATTTCGTTCCAAAAATTACTCAAGCCTAGTATGTATGTTAATTTTTAGTTCATGTTTATTTTTTCTATAGTTTCGCTGGTAAGTACTTAGTTGTATCCAGTATATTCAAAACTTCTTCCACTGGTAATGAATGTAGTCATATTGATGATGCTTTCTTGAAATTTTTGAAAGTTTTTTCACTTTTTAAGTCATTATGTATTTTATCATACAGCCTTTTCAGAATGTATAGATAATTCCTCTGACCAATTAATTG